>VMDR010012995.1:0-25647 GCA_007922815.1 Macrotus californicus | reverse complement strand
ATTTTATTGGTGTGCTTAGTATATAAAGAATAATCTGTAAAAGACTATATTGCTCAGAATATGACTGTATAAATATAAAATTTCAAATGAAATTTTAAAATAACATTTTTTTAGAATATAAACTTGGTTCATTTTGGATTGATAATGTTTTATGACTTCTGATAAGATTGTTAAGGTTAATGCTTAACATGTAATCAGAATTTTTATTGTGAGCTCACTTTAATTTGTTTTAATAGCATCTTATTGCCAAGGGCTCTATGTATGAAGAACTTGTGTCCAGAATGGAAGAAACTGTACAAATGGATGTGTACAATATTTCAAGCCAGGAGTCCCTCAAACACGTTCTCATAGCTGGAGTTCAGGCAAAGATCCAAGAAGCTAAAGAGAGAGTCCAGGTTTCTTTTTAATATTTCCTGTTCAGTGAATTTAGTCTTTAAAACCAAGTGGTCAGTGGGAGGATAAGGAAGGGGGAATGGCCCTGTAGTTTGGAAATGTTTTGTGAAATACTACTTTTATATTTCATTTCTATATAATTTAAAGCATGTTGGAAAATATCACTATAATAAAGAAGCTACTCTGTGTCTAGTGGTAAAATATAAGTGGCTACACAAAGAAATATTTATTAACTTATACATTTTCTAAGAAATTGGGCCCGGTGTTGAGAGTTTTTTGTCTTCACAGATCAACATGGTAAAATTAGTTGCTATGGTGAAGAACTCAACTGATGTCTCACCTGACCTGGATGTCAGGCTGAAGGTAGAAGAATCTCTGAAGGAGCTTGAATCATACATTACAGCAGCTGAGCGGTTACTTGGCCAGAGAGAGAGCCGGAGTGAGCTAATGTCAAAATACAAGGTGGGACTGTTTAAAATGTAGGGTATTTATTATTGGCCAACTATCTAATTTGAAGTCAAGGTGTTTCCATCACTGTGACTATACACAAAGTTATTGTACCTTTAAAAACTTTTTCAGTTTTATACATTATTCCCCAGAGACTCTTAAAAATAAACATTAAAATGAAGAATTTTTAAAATTCAATATACTGTTGTAGACCTGAATAGACTCAGTGATATAGTGTAAAGGGCACAGCTTACTCTATGACGTTGAGCAAGAATTTAATTTCTCTGGCTTTTTTAATCAATAAAATGGGCATGATAGTTCTTGCCCTAGCTAGCTGACAGATTTGTTGTTGAGGCTTTCACTGAAAATAAGGACTATGAAGACACTTCAGTAGTTAAAAATCTTCAACTATGAAATAACATTCTTATTAAAATGATACAAGTTATTTATGGACACATGTTTATCGATGCAGACCTGGTAATGTTTTGTATGGAGATGGTTTTAGGTTGATTTTTCATGGCTTGATAGACAGCTTAAAATGTGTCCAAATCAGAGACTCATTATTGCTTAACACAGTGGGAGGTCCTTGGGGGATGGGAACTAAAGGCAAAACAAGATCTCTACATTGGACTGTTGGAGTGAGAGTAATACATGCTCTTTCCTTAATTTATTCAGCAGTTAACATACTTTTTTAAAAAAGATTTTATTTATTTTTAGAGAGAGGGGAGGTGAGGGAGAATGAGAGGGAGAGAAACATGCATCCATTGCCTGTCACATGCCCCCAACTGGTGACCTGGCCAGCAACCCAGGCACGTGCCCTGACCAGAATCGAACTGGTGACCTTTTGGGTGGTGGGACGACACCCAGCCCACTGAGCTATACCAGTCAGAGCCAGTTAACACACTTCTTGAACATTTAAAATGAACAAGGCATTTTGTAGGAGATAGAGATGAAGTAAAGCAATACTTCTCTGAGTGCTACTTCTCCCAGTTTTTAAAAAAAGTTATGTATTTATTTATTTTTAGAGGGAGGGGAAGGAAGGGAGAAGAAGAGGGAGAGAAACATCGATCAGTTGCATCTTGTTCGTGCCCTGACCAGGGACTGAACTCGCAACCGAGGCATGTATCCTGAGCAGGAATCAAACCCTTGACTTTTTGCTTTGCAGGACAATGTCCAACAAATTGAGCCTCACCAGTCAGGGCACACCCAGTTTTTTTAAGGAAGTGGAGCTCCTGCCCTGGCTGGTGTGGCTCAGTGGATTAAGTGCTAGCCTGCGAACCAAAGGGTCCCCACTTTGATTCCCAGTCAGGGCACAGGCCTGGATTACCAGGCCAGGTCCCCAGTAGGGGGCGCATAAGAGGCAACCACACAGTGATATTTCTCTCCCTTTCTTTCTCCCTTCCCGTTTCTCTAAAAATAAAATAAATAAAATCTTAAAAAAAAAGGAAAAGGAGCTCCCACAGGAACCTCCCTCTATGCCCACTGTGGCCTCCTTTTCTATTTTTTTCTGGGCCTCAACTCTATTTCAACTTTCTGGATTGATAACCATACTGGAAACTATTATTATCCATTTCCTTCTTTCTTATCCTCATCCAAGGACATGCTTATTGATTTTAGAGAGAGGAAGGAAGGAAGAGAGGGAGAGAAACATCAATGTGAGAAACATCGATCCGTTGCCTCTGGTATGCGCCCTGACCAGGAACCAAACCTGCAACCTAGGCATGTGCCCTGACTGGGAATCGAACCCATGACCTTTAGGTTTATGGTATGATGTTCCAACCAACTGAGCTATACCGGCCAGGGCATATTTCAGGATTGCTTTTCCCAGAGCCATTTTATGCTGTTTGTACTTTGCTAGCCACAAACTTTGACCAATTTCCATTTTTTTCCCGCTTTTACTCCCAGGTTGCTGAGAGTGCTGAACTGACCTTAGGAATCACTGGTTCTTTTAAGTAATCACCAGGCTGGATTTTAAGCAGCCAGATATGGTCTGCTCAGGAAAGAGAGAAGGAAAAGAAAAAGTAGAAGCTTTGAAAGTATTTTCTACCAGAGAAAAGAGTTAGAGGTGTCAGTTCTCACACCATTTTCCTCTCTCTGCCCGCCTTCCTTCTGGAATCTGAGACCATGGATATTTCCCTTCTTTTTTTCTGGCATTTAGTGAAGTGGATCTGTTTTCATAGCAGACACAAGGTCCCTGCCTGTTTCACACTTTCCTGAGGCCCTGGGACTCCCAGGCACACTCTCAGGTAGTAGAATCCCCCATCAGCATCTAGGATCTGAATATCTCTCTATGCCAGGTCAAACCTCTGACAATCCTCACAGAAGCCTTAGAGAAGGTCCCTGGGGCTCAGCATTGTACCTTTTCTGCAGGAGACCCGTAATAAATAGGTAATGAGTATAAGGACGAATTCCTACCCTGCTTAATTGCTTTCTCCTCAAGTATTACTTTTGTCTTCTTGTCTCCTTACAGTTTTCTGCCTCTTTCACAGGCCCCAAACTATTCTTTCTTCTATCATTCATTAGCTCTTATAAGGTATTGCCAGTAATATTGAGTAGGAGCCAGTATTTGTGGGGTAAGGATCAGACCCATTCCTGACAAGGTGTTTCCCTTCCCTGTATGCTGCCACTTCTTCCCTGGGATGGGCCTGCCAGTGGTTGGCCCTGGGCAAAACTTAGAAATCTGTGGTAAGGTGATGTTGCCTTCTTGCAGCAAAGAATCCTACAATGTTAAATGTTTGCCATACTAAACCTGCTATAAATTGTGTCTTATTGCAACATTAATCTCTAGTACATGCTGGTGTACTCTTCATATTTATATTACTTAAGAAGTGTAGTTGTTTGCTCAATACTTAAAAGAACTTTAGGGGAAAACCTCTCCAGAGGCACATTACTCTGCACAATAAGTCTTTGAATTATTTTTCAAAGTGGTAACAAATTATTTTGAATATTATAAATATGAAGTATTTATCTGAGTCTCAGATGTGTAACTATATTTAAATAAGAATGTTGCAATTTCTTTCAAAAGAATTCAAGAGATGCAAATGGGCTATCAATGTCAATTTACAGAGAGAAGTCTCCCCTAAATCTTTAAATAATCTTCATAGCGTCCTTTTCCTAGTTCTACCTGTGGAAAATCTACCAAAATTAGCTTTGAGGACTTGGCAGTAGAATGAGGCTTTCATGTTCTTGTTGGCATCTTTTTTTTTTTTTTTAGGAAGCAGTGTCAATTTTTAATACTAAAAGTCTGGCCAAGTACTTGAAAGCTGTTGATGAACTGAGAAATAATGTAGCTGAAGATGAAAAGCTGTCTTTGGAAGAAAAGAGTAGAGACGTTTGTGCCCAGTGGGAGGTAAGAACATGATTCATGTCGGGGTGTATGATCATACATCTGACTGTGGACTTGTTTGCCATCAGAGTCATTCCTGGTTGTCCTCCGGTCTACTGCGCATCACACAGGGCTGATCCCTGTAGGCTGCAGTTTCCAGGTGCTATAGAGCTGGCTTCTGTGTTCAGCCGATGACAGCAATGGGGATTAGAAGGGGACTGGAAAGGGGGAAACCTGAGAGTCCAAAGGCTTTCCGGCCCTCTCTTTCTTGGACAGTGACTCTGGCAGCTGTGTGCCCCCTGGTGGCAGGTTCCTCGGTCCCAGCCTCTGGTTGGTGACCCTTCTACCTGTACTCCACTGAAGTTCCCAGCCCAGAGGTGGGTAGCAGCTCTCTGCCGATGCTGATCTCTGGATTGCCTTACTGTCCCCTCTTTGGTTTTCATCTCTTGGGTAATCAGTCCTCAGCACGTAATTCCCTCTGAGGTAAACATTTAGTGTTTTCTGGTTTCCTGGTTGGATCCTGCCTGAGATGACACATTGACACATATACCCAGAGTCTCGTAGCAAAGTAGCTACAGGCTTTGGTGGCACACAGACTTGGGTCCAGCAGCTGTGATCCTGGGGAAGTCGCTTAACCACTAGAAACTGCACTGATGAAATGGGAATAACCCCACTGGCTTGACAGGGTCGTCATGAAGATTTATGTAAAGGACCTATCACAGTGATTGTGCAATAAATGGTATTTAGTATTGAATATGGCTTTTTTGTGTATATGTGTGCAGTTACGTATGAACATATGAAGAGGGAGAGAATGTAGTAATGTCATTAAAAATCGACTGTTAAAGTTCCTCTTAAAACACATGTTAAAGTAAACCTTATTTTAGATCTATCTTATATTTGCAGAATTATTACAAATAGTACAAAGAGTTCCAGTATATTCCTTGCCCAGTATTCACTACTGTTCACATGTTACATTTATATAGTACCTTTGTTACAATTGATGGATTAATACTGACACCAAGTTTATACTTTATTACTATTTCAGTTTTTCCTAATGTGCTTTTTGATTTTTTGATCTTCACCTGAGCATATGTTTATTGATATTAGAGTGAGAAGAAAGGAGAGAGAGACAGAAAAGAAAGACGGAGAAACATCATTGTGAGAGAGAAACATTAATCGGTTGCCTCCTGTATGCGTCCTGACTGGGAATTGAACCTGTAGCCTTTTGGTGTATGGGACGATGCTCCAGCCAGCTGAGTCACCCAGCCAGGGCCCTAATGTGCTTTTTAATCTGTTCCAGAATACTGCGCAGGATACATATTATAATATTTGGTTATTTCTGCATGGGCTCAGATGTGTGTTTTATATATATTTTTTCTCAGTCTGCAGCTTGTCTCTTTAATTCTCTTAACAGTGCTTTTCCCAACTAAAACACATTTTTAGTAGTTAGAAAAAAATGTGTTTATGAATCTGATATATTTTAAAAATTTTTCCCGAAAGACACAAGGATGAATCAGAATTTCATAAGCTCTATTTCTATCCTTTGTTACTATAAGTATTTTTATTGTGTTTTTAATGGAAAACTTTTCAATATATTTTGTTTCCATGGTTAATATGTATCTTTGTTTGCTTACAGTCTCTTCATCATGAAATGTCTTTGTATATTCAACAACTAAAAATAGACATTGAAAAAGGAAAAATTAATGAAAGTATTTTAAGACTTGAAAAACAAATAAATAGAGAAAAGAAACTAATTCGCAGAGGAAAGACCAAGGGTCTCATCAAGGAACATGAGGTAAACCACCCGTTTTCCATTTGCACTTTGTCATCATTTTGAGATTTTTCTTGAAGGGGGTTGTGTATGATGACCTTTGCCTAGGATTGCTTCTGCTCTGAAAATGACTTCAGCCGTCTTGTCCCCTGTGGATTGTTCCTTGTACAGTTCAAATTCTAACTAGAACTAGCCTGTGATTCTTGCATTTTAGAAGTGAGAAAATTTTAGCATTGAGTTAATAGTTCATGACTTCCCTTGATATGTTTCGGTGACCACTGTCCTTGAGGGTCTGGTTACCAACCTGTCACCTGGTGCTGAGGTACCTAAAGTTACTTTTGTGAGGACACAGTGCCCTAAGAAGTGCAGCTTTTGTGATAGATATCAAATCAGGATAGAAACCAACTGGGCAAATCTAATGTTTCCTTTTGGTCCCATCCTGTTTGATTGCTTCTGTGTATTGGGTTGTCCAAAAAGTCCGTTATGTTTTGTTCTCCCGCACAGTGGCTCTCGTAGCACTTCGTTGTCTTTAACTTCATTTGAAACAGTTGTGTTGGATTGTATTGTGACAGCTGTCATATCAGCGTGCATTTAAAAAAACATCAAAATTGGTGAATTTTTATGCAGCTACTTTAATATTGAAGATGGAAGAAAATGCACAAAATTTTTTGCATATTATTTTTATTATTTTAAGAAAGGTAAAAACACAACTGAAATGCAAAAAAAGATTTGTGCAGTGTATGGGGAGGGTGCTGAGACTGATCGAGTGTGTCAAAAGTGGTTGCAAAATTTCTTGGTACTATTGCGATTTTGGCCAAATAATTCTTAGCTGTGGGGCTTTCTTGTGCATTGGAAGATTTTTAGCAGTGATCATGTTCTGAGATAGCTGACATACTCGAAATATCCAAATCAATAAAGTTATTGGTAAAAATGAAAATGTGTATTTTATTCTGCAGAAAAAAACGTAATGGACTTTTTGGCTGACCCGATATTTGGCAGTACTGACCTCTGTTTTCATTTCTTTTAAAATTTTTCCTGCTGTGGCTCTCCTAATGTCAATCTCTCTTGCTTTCTCTTATTGTCTTATTTTTTTGTGTGTGCAGGTTTTTTTTAGTGTACTTCACAAATGTCACTTTCTTACTGTGTTATCTCAATGTTTTAGTTTTGAGAGTTTCCATTTTTGGCTAAATTCATGATGCCCTAGGCAATTTTATGCCCACTGGGATTTTAGCTACGCTCTCTCCTATGATGGCATCTAAATCTTTATCAGCAGCTGAGTCCTTTGCTCTGAGCTCCAGGTTCTGTTTCAAACTGAGATACCACAGTGTTCTTCAGAGACCTCACATTCAGCACATCCAAACACGAACCAATGGTGTCTTCTCTCAAACGTTTCTTCCTCCTACATACCCGGTTTTTGAAAGGCATTGCTGTCTCAGCATCTCCTTCCTTTCCTTCCCACTAAGCCTGAATGGAGTCTGTTGCCAAGTCCCATCTGTTACTCTTCAGAACAGCTGCTGCTTTTTCTTCCTTGCCATTGGTGTTGCCTCTTCCCTTAGCCTGGGTTATTTTCTCAGCATGATGAAGGTGGCATCATCTTCTAAACTCATTACCCGAGTGACCCCTTTGAATAAGAGATCTGTGTCCCTGGCTCACCATTACTCCCAGGACATTTCCAAATTCCTGAGGAGGCCGGTCAAGTCCTTCGCTGTCTGGCCCCAGGGCATGCCTGTAACACTCTTGCTGTGCAGCGCTCTCCAGCCACACTAGACTACTGTCCATTCAGAACTTCTGGAGCTTTTCCTCTCGTGGCTGCTCCCTCTGTTAGGAATGACCTCTCTACCCCTTTACCAGGAGGACTCCTCATTCTCTCTGCATGAAGCTCAGGTTCCCTCATGTGAACTAGGCTTTCTCTTACTCCATAAGACAAGTAGTGGCTCTGTCCTATCACTTATCACACTAAGTGCTCATTATGTGTGTGTTTACTGTAGGAGAGGAGAAAGCTTTCCTTGACCCTCTTAGAGTTCCTAGTTGGGTCTGAAAATTAAACTGACAAAGATTAGCAAGAGATAAACATACACATCTTACTGAATTTTCACATGCACCTGGGAGCCTTCAAAGAGATTGAAGACCTAAAGAAGTGACCAGAGCAGGAACCTTTTATACCTGTTAGACAAAGAATACATTTGTGAAGAATTGGCAAGACAAAAGGGTTTGGGCAGGTGATGGTAAATGGTGAAGAAGTAAGTGGAAGGATAAATGTTAGTTTAACAAGATTTGTTTGCAGATTCCTCTAGTGCTGTCACTGGGCTGAGAAGTGTTCATCTCCAGTAAAAGAAAACTTTGTTTCCCATATTTAGGCAGAAAAGAGGGAGCTTTTTCTGTATTTACTGCTTCTTAATTGCCTGCAACCCAAAATAATTTTCAGGTCAAAGACCCATATTTTGGCCCTGGCTGGGTGGCTTAGTTGCTTGAGTGTCCTTTCATACCCCCGGAGGTTGTGAGTTCAATTCCCGGTCAGTGCACATACCTAGGTTGTGGGCTCAGTTCCCAGCTGGGTACATACAGGAGGCAACTGATTGATATTTCTGTCTCACATTGATGTTCTCTGTCTGTTGCCCTTCCTCTCTTTCTCAAATCAATAAAAACAATTCTTTGGGTGAGGATTAAAAAACAAAGGCATATTTTGGGGTGACACATTCTGGTTTTCTTACTCCAGAATTGGACTGTGGCACATCCCTTCAGGGCTGAGCACCCCATCTTTGCTTCTCCATGCCCATTACCACACCAGGCACACAGTGGACAGACAGGCTTACAGCAGATTGTACTGTTAAAATCACGCACATCTGTTAGTGTCTAATCCTCATGGACTAATTATGTAAACTCATTTGGAACATATTTCCTGCTTTGTTTCCTCAATTAGGCCTGCTTTTCTCCGGAAGGCGGTCTGTACCAGCTTGATCGCCACATGGACGTCCTGCGGGAGCTAAGTGAAGAGCTGACTTCACAGAAGAGGCAACAGGAAGTGAGGAGAGTGCTCAAAGATTGTGAACAAAAAATAGAAAGACTTCAGAAATGTGCTTCTGAGATTCACGCGACGCTGCAGCACGCAGTGGGAGGCACGTCGAAAAACAAGTTAGTGCTTTATCAGAATAGCTACATGTCAGGGAAGATATAAGATAAAGCCTCCTGCAAAATCAAATAATACTGAGTATTATTATGCATTCTCTTTCAGGCTTCATTTTCTCCCTGTATTTCAATATGCAATTTTGATTCCTTCCTAGGGGGACCGTGGACACATCCGAGAACGGAGGAAGGAATGCCCACAGTGAGGTGCCATCTGCAAACTCAGATAATCAGCCATCGACCGAAACGGTGATAAATGTAGATAATGTGTTTTTAAAGTAAACTCAATGAAAAAGGCCAAGTGTACAATAATCCACTTCTCGTTGATTAAGTGATGGTTTTAATTAGCTGATAGTTTTTATCAGCTGAGAATTCCCACTTAAATCATGCAAGAAGGGTTGCTTTTCAAAGAATTACAATGAAGCAAATCTGTAGCGAGCATAACTTAATTTTCCACTGAGGGTACAGACAGTTTTTTAAAAAAGAGACCGTTTGAATCATTATGAATACATGTCAACAGAGCACATTACTATTGAGGGTATAAGGGGTTTAATCTGTACAGATGCCTCAGTGTCATTGAGATGAGGTGGTTCATTTTTCATTTGTCTTTTGCTCATTATAATGTCTTTTACTTTCTTTGGGATTTGAATTTTCATTGAGAATCTTAGGTAAGGGGGCACTTACTATATATCACAGCCCAGATGGCCAGTCAGAAGGTGTGGGAAAGGAACAAGGTATATTTGTTTTGAGAGGTCTGCTCCTGCATACTAGGCTTCTGTCTACTTTTGACTTACAACTATGTGGTCGCAGTCAACAAGAGCATCTAGGGGTCAGGAGAACTCCTTCACTGTGCTGACATCCCAAGTAGAAGGTGAGACTCAATGTAATAAATCTTCCCTGTCCCATGGGAAGACCTTTCTCTGAGCTGAGAAACCTCAAATAAATTGTATTATCTTCTGAGGTATAAAGAATCAGTAATATGCTTTTGTATCAAAAACTGTTTATCTGTTCTAGACAGCTAAGTATATTGAAGAGACTGTGTTTACTATTTTGCATATTTGTTTAGGCAGTAGAATCGATTAAGAATCTGAACCTGGAATCAGAGTTAAAGCCTCGCCAGGAAGAAAACATGGAGAAGTATGAAAAGGATCACAGTACATCTATAAATAGTTTACTGGAAAGGTAAACTCTTTCAAACAACTGGAAAGTATACCAAAAATCTTTCAGCAATGCAAACATGTTATACTTTCATAAATTCTTACTGTCCGTTAGTCATAATTTATACATGTGGTCCAGCAACTTAAACAGAGATTCCCTGGGGTTTTTTTAGGTGTAATTGACAGTAATTGAAAAACTTTTTTGTCTTATTTTTTAAATTAAGTAATGTCACATTTAATTTTTCCCAGGTATGATACACACAGAGAAACGCTTGAACTATACCTGCAAAACAACAAACTTAGGATTACTTCTGATTTCCCTAGTAATAAGGAAAGGAGTAGTGCTTGTCTGCAGGATAAATTGAAAGATCTACAGGTAATTATTGAAAATATTATTAGGGTTCATCTTTTATTGGAAAAAATAATACCACCATGAGGAGAGAGATCACCATTTTTGTTGAGGTCCCTTATGCAAGATGTTTCCGAAGAACTTTGTTGGATTGCATTTCTGATGTCACTGATTCTAGGAAGTGATTTGCACCCAAGTATCAAACCCAGGAAAGACTTTGGTTCAGGGTCCTAATTTATTGCTCATACTCTAATTTGATACTGTAGGCATTGTGACTTGCAAAATTTTGGATTGTGCTTAGGAGGGGAATGAGGGCTTCAGATGAATTGGTCAGAACAGTGTGTGGTTGAAGGCAATTTTAACCAGCACTTCTTGCTTCTAGGTTGTTCTAAAATTAACAATACATGAAAAACCAGTGACTCTAAATATTTCTCAGTTTATCATCTTAGCCAAATTGTCACAATGTCTCTCTGATGTTGGAGAATAAGAAAGGGCCATGCAATGGAGGGAATTTTCACTCTAAGTGATGGCTGATCTTCCTGGAGAGCCATCAGAGGATGTATTGCATTTGATTCAAGAGCTAAAGAAAAAACAGTCTAGCTAGGGGTAGGCACCTCAGTTGTACGCTCTTTTTTATTTCGATGATGATCTGTGCATTGTAGTACAGCACTTGTGTACTTGGAAGTGCAGTAGAGTGAATCCTCATGGAACACCCATCAGTTAGAGGAAAGGCCATGGGTGGTTCCTATGGTGCCCTCCCATATTTTCTAGCTTTCTTCTTTTATGATGCCATTTCCTGCATCCTCACACTTTACCGACTGGCTCCTCTCTGTTTTCCATATGAATAAGCAAAATTCCTGTGTTAAAGTCTCTGTTGTTCAAATGATGGAGTTAGCATGTTTTCAAAGCAATTAAGAAACTGTCTTGAGACCTTACTGCAGGGACTGAATAATGAATTGGTTAGAAAAGCTGTACTAATCCTTGGGGAAAGTGAAGGATAATTATACTGGTGGGTACACAGTAAAATTCCTTAAAAAAAAAGAATCAAGATAAGGTGCTAAAATGGTACAGAATTTTGGGGCATTTAATTATAAATCATAAATTAATTTTATTCACTTCTCGTTTGTTAGAAATAGTTTTGGTTCACTCCAATTTTCTTTTAGTTTAGGGCGAAACAAAGATATATTATCTAGGGGAAATAGAATATCTGCTCTTACAACTGTATGTGTCTTTCTGAATTATGTTCTGTGCACCTAACTTAGGGGAAGGGAGTTTGGAATTGGATGAAAGCCACATTGTTGACTCCCTTGACTTCATTAAAAGAGTCCTCTGACAGCACAGTTAGTATCATTGTTCCCTGGTGGGTACTTGTAGGTGGTTGGAAGATATTCTTTTTTAAATGTATTTTTATGTGAAACTTTGTGTCTCCAGTTGGTGGCTGTCTCATTTTGTAAGAACAGAATAATTGTGCCTATTATCACATAAGTTGATAAATAAATTTATGTATTTTCATCTAGGTCTTAAAAAATGAAACTGATGCTCACTGGAAAGAGTTTGAGATCACGTCACTGCAGTTAGAAGAGCTTGAGAGTGACAGAAAGAAGCCTTCTGTAATTAAAGCAAGAGACAGATTAAAGGACAAAGAAAGAGAGTTTCAGATGACTCTTAAGACCAGGTATAATTCTGAGGTCTATTGATGATGAACTTATTCAACTTTTAAATGCCATTTTAAGCTAGGCTAGTACTGTACTAGTATGTTCCTCTATTTACTTGTCACAACAGCCACAGGTGAGGCTGCCATTTTACTGACTAGCAAACTGATAGGGAGGTCAAATAACCTAACCGAGCCACACTTCTGCCCAGACACTTACATGGAATTTAAAGTCCGTTGAGTTCCCAAAATCATCTTCTTCCCAGTGTTCCCTTGGGCTTGAATTTGGTCTTGTTGCATGACTTCTCTGGGCCTTTCCTAATTTCTAAAATGAGAGTGCTATAATTACCCCTATACATAGGATATGTATCTCCAATACATGTCCCTGTTTTATACTGGAGGAGATTGAGGCTCAGAGTCTGTATATTGACTATCCAGGGTCACACATTTCAATTTATTATTAGTAGAGCCTATTCTTGACTCAGTTATATTTCCACTAATAAAATAATTAGTATTTATAATGAGGTCTCTTTGTCATCAAGGCAGTGTTAAATTACATGCAGTAATTTGTATTTTACAACTTTCCATTCAGTGTGGTATTTGTTAAACTATTAAGAATATTTGTATAGGAAACAACTCATTCTTTGCCATTTTGGATTGCTAGATTTGGGTTTTAATGTGCTGATCTATAGATATTGTATGTATTTGTATTAGACAATTATTTTCTGTTCTTGGTTAAGTAGTGGCATTAATGTGTTTTATAGGGTATCTTTCTGCTCTGTTTTCCCCTACATCTTGTTTATTTTTCTGCTAGAATGGAGTCTTTGGAGATGGCGCTGCAGGTTGTATTACCTGTGGAGAAGGAGTCGCTCCTTCTCTGTGGCTCAGACCTCCTTTTCCACGAAGTGGCTGTTCAAGAATTTCATCTCACTGATGCAGATTGCCTGTATCAAAACCTGAGAGTAAATATAAGTTCTCATCATGTAGTTATAGAATCATCAGTTCCTCAGAGATTTATACATGTTTATGCATTTTCAATTATACACCAATAGTATGTATTTAGAATATAAGCCATGACAGAAAAATCTTCAGTAATTTAGTCTTGTTATTTATTTCTCAGCTCTTTAATTCCTTTCAAATTTGGAGGTACTGTGAAGTAAATAATGAGATATTTGCTTTGAATTCAAAATGAAGGTTTCCTTATGAATGCCTTCCCCAGTGACTGAAATCTTAAATGCCTGCTAGGCTCATATGCTTATATTGGCATATTCCTCAGATTACTTCTTCCAAATCTCATCATAAGTAAAAGATATTTATGTTTTATTTTTGAGATTATGAACAGATGTCTCAATAGTTTAATTATTTTTGTTGAAGCAATAGATTTATAATTTATATACTTGCTTTCTTTTGGGGATTGAAACACCAGGAAGGGTGTCAGATGAAGAAACAGCTGGGCCACCTGATCATTTGTAATGAAAATGTTGAAACTGTCAGCCTTGGTTAAACTGAGAAGCACTTTTCTAGTTTAAATCTAGTTACATACTTTGAGGGTAGTTTCTGATGTGCAGTCTTACCTTTTTCTACCTCAGTCTTTTCAGCTTTTCTTGCCTTTATTTTAGGATATTCAAGATTCTATAGCAAAACAGATAGAAATATGTAACAGCTTGGAGCAGTCGGGCAACAGTGCGTTAAAGGAATTGCACCCACTTGATCTACACGCAACACAGGCTATTATAGTAAAACACAGATCACAACTTGAAGAAATGAAGCACAGGATCCAGACAAGTAAAGATGCCCTCAGGGCTCTGGAAGATTTTCTGGCTTCTCTGAGAACAGCTGAACTCCCTGTTGACCGTGCCCCTGTTGACCTTGTCCCAGACCTTTCTGCCTCAGCTCCACAGGTGCTACCAGAAAATACTTTGACAGTAAAAAATAAAGAGGGAGAAATTTATCTGATGAAAGATAAGGCCAGACATTTGGATAAACGTTTGAAGACGCTTGATATAAGCTTTAAAGATGCCGAACGGGGTGAAGAGGCATCCTGTGAAAAACTTCTTGATGCTCTGTCCAAACACTTATTTGAGACGCGTGGCTGTGGCAGACAGGAGGAACTCACTGAAGAAGACAAACTACTACAAACTTGTACTTTCAAAAATAATGAGCTCCTGAAAAACATTCTAGATGTGCACAGTCAACTCAGTAAAATTGGTCTCAAGGATCCGACTGTTCCAGCTGTAAAACAACGGTAAGTATTGTTTCCGTCAGTTTCCGTCCAAGGTGATATTTTTCTGTCTTTTCAGATATCCATTAGATGAAACAAATCCTTCCTGTCTTTCAGTTTCTATTCCATCCCTCTCTGTTCAGCCTTCAGTATTCTTTTTTGTAGACTTTTCAGACATACTTCCTTCTTGTTGATATTGTGCTTTTATAGGATGTTATATAATTCTTTTTCTTCAAAGTTTTCATTCTTGTGAACTAAGATATGGATAGCTTCAGAGTCCCTTTAGTGCTATGTATTTATTATGGTGTTCTCTTGATGGAGGAAGACCTGGCAAATTCTATACATTTGCTAATAAAGAAATAAGTGGTAGCAGATGCACATGCCACACCTCATCCCTACTTCTTCCTTTATTATTCGGATTCATCCTTCCTCCCATTAGGACTAGCATGGGGACTGAGTAGGAGGGCATTGGATTGAGATAAGCTAAGGTTAGGGTCAGTTCTGGAGGCTGAGCAGAATTGGGGTAAACTGAGGTTGGCAGCCTTCGATATGAGTGCTGCTGTTTTCATTCTGCCAGTCAGAGTGGGCCTCTCAGTCCTGGTAGTGACAGTGCTAGGAAGAGTCCCATTTGCGGAGCTCTCGTCCCCTTAGTAGATCTCTGCCACTTTTCGTCTCCATGCGCATCTGTGGTCTGTCCTTCAGGCCCAGGACTCTCTTGAGGCTCTTTAGCTCACCAAGCTCTTTCTCTGAAATTTCCCTGTGACTTCAGTCTCAATGAGACTTCCATTCCAACAGTACCTCAGTTCTTAATGAGGTGTCGAACTAAATACTAATTTATTATTAATTCATTGTTAATAGATTTTATTATAGATTTAGAAAGAATAAGTACCTAAATTAAATATTAGTCTAATAATGAAAACCATACATTTATAAATAATAAATTGCTTTCCTTCTTAATTTAGTTATTAACACAACAGATATGTGGTGTGTGCTAGGCATTGTTTTAGGTCCTAGGGCTATAGCAGTTAACAAAATAGACAAAAATTCTTGCCCCTCGTAGAACTCATTACCGAGAGGGAGGAGTAAGATATTCAGTATGTTTGATGATGATAAAAGCTATAGAGAAAAATTAAGCAAAGAAAGACAAGGGGTTGCAATTCAAAGAGAGTCATTAGGGACAGTTGTACAGAGGTGACCTTGAAGTAAGTTAGATGGAATGAGAGCTAGCCAAGTGACTACCAACCAGGAGGAAAGGCCTTCCAGGCTGAGGGAGCAGTGGGTACAAAAGCCAGGTGTGAAACTGGGCCTGGCATGTTTGAGGAGAAGCTAGGAGGTGAGAAGGGCAGCAGTGAAGGGGAGAGGTATGAAGGGAGTCAGAGGTAATGAATGGGGTGGGGCTTAGCTCATGAAAGGGTTTCTGGGCCATGTGATTACTTTGGTTTTTACTTTGAGTGGCATTGGAAAGTCACTGGAGGGTTCTGATCAGAGGGAAGTGATTGGGTTTTTATTGTAACAGCTTCCCTGTGACTCAAGTGCTGACTGTAGACTGTAGGAGTCAAGGGAAGATGTAGGAAGTCTAGTTTGACCTATTTCAGTAATTCAGATGAGGGATAGTGGTGGTGTGCACCAGTGGTGAAATGGTGAAAAGGGTTTAGATTCTGTATATATTTTAAAGGGAAAGTCTACAGGATTTGTTGACACATTGGACATAGGATGTAAGAGAAATATTGGAGTTACCATTAACTGAGGTGAGAAAGCCTAAAGTTTATCAGATAATGAATAAAAAGATCAGGTGTGCTCAGTTTTAGAAGTGATAGGTTCAAAATAATTCTTTGGCTTTCATGTATGGATATCAATAAGACTCTTATAGATGGTACCAGGGGTCAGGAGAGAGGTCTGGGTTAGAGCTATAATTTGAGTTATTAGCATTTTGGAATGCCATTTAAAGTCATGAGCAGGGGAGTGCATTTAGGTCACAGGTGAGAAACACAAGGCCCGTGGGCCAAATCCGGCCCTGGACCTTGTTTTATCTGGTCCGGCACCTTGTTTCTACTGGGTGGCAGTGCCGAGCTTCTTGCCCCTAGTTAAGGAGTAGTTACATTTATACAGTCCTAAAATCACATTTGGCCCTTTGAAGGCAACCTTGAGGCTGATGTGGCCCCTGGTGAAAATGAGTTTGACACCCTTGGTTTAGGTAGACGAGAAGAGGTCAGTGTTGTACACTGGGGTAGGGGAGAGATGAGGAACAAGCCAAAGGTCAGTGCAGTACGAGGAAAATCGAGAGAGTCCTGGGAGCCAAGTGAGAGGGCCTCTCAGCGGGGGAGGTAAGCAGCTGGGTCAAATGCTGCTGACTGGTGAAGGAAGGTCAGGTTTGAGAATGAAACATGGATTTAGTGCCGCCGTGGTTACCGGAGGTCTTGACGAGTGAGCTGCTTTTGGAGGACCCATAGGGAATGAAAGCTTTATGGGAGCAGATTCAAGAGAAACTGGAAAAGACCAAGTAGAGACAGTTGGATATCTGATCAAAGCAATTTAGACTTAGGTGAATGGAGTTAATCCATCCAGAATTAATTTACATATTAACACCCTTAGCTCAAATGACTCTTGATATGGGAGAGCTTTTTACATATGGGATAGAAATACAAGTTTTCCCTCTTCCGTGGACCCCCACCCTTCCTCAGGAGCTTGTAGTGCTCTACCATGTATCTCTTTTCTTCTCTACACACCATGGTCTCTTTCACACCCATTTACACACCCATACTCTTTTTTCTTACATGCATATACACACCCTCTACCGATGTGTTCTTCACAGAAAAATATTACTGTTTTGATTTTACATATGTATTATAATAAAACACCAGGTTAATACTCTGAAAATACAAAGAGCCTCCTAAACTCTGTATAGCAAGGTAATAGCAAGGTGTAATTTTGTCTTCATAAACCTCACGAGGGCAAGTTCACGTTGGTGTGCTCCTCAAATTGCCCATATTTGTACTGCGTCAAGTTGGCTAGTAATGACTATCAGTCTTTTCTCTTTCATATTCAAGGAAAAAATTATTAATCAAACTGGATAAGGACCTAGATGACTATAAAGAAGAGAAGAAACACTTGCAAGATATGGTGAATTCTCTTCCACAGTTCGAAGACGGCCGAGAGAAAGGTCTGAACCAACAGTGCCAAAACACAGCGCTCCTGTGGGAGAACGCAAAAGCTTCCCTTGCTGAATGGTAAGGACAACAGTCCCTCCCAAATGTGAAAAATGGTCTGTAGCATAATTGACTTTTTGAAATCTGTGTGTTTAAAACACATTTCCATGGACGTAACGGAGGGACAAACAGGAGTTTCAAACTGGAAGCTTGCTGGATTGAGGTCTGAGCAGACCTGGAACCACAGATTGGGGCTTGAATGAACTTAAGGAATTATCTAGGTAGGATAACAAATACACGGTATATGAATCACCCCACCTTCATTACTGTTCTATTATTGCTCTAAACAATTACCACAAATTTAGAGGCTTAAAAACATCACAAATTTGTATCGCAGTCTGGAGGTCGGAAATCCCGAAATCAAGCATTGATTCCTTCTGGAGACTCCAGGAGTGAATCCTTTTTCTTGCTTTTTTTATCTTTTGGAGGCTGAGCAGCCTCCAAAACGTTCTACTACTACGTTCCTTGGCTTGTGTCCCTTTCTTCCATCTTTTTGTTTTTTAAAAATTGATTTTAGACAGAGGAGAGGAAGTGAGAGACAGAGAAACAAAACAGAGAGAGAGAGAAACATCATTCTGCTGCTCCACCCACTCGTGTGTTCATTGGTTGATTCTTGTATGTGCCTTGACTGTAAGTTCAAACCCACAGCCTTGACACGGAGATGATGCTCTAACCAACTGAGCTACCCAGCCAGGGCCCCTTTCTTCCTTCTTTAAAGCCAGCATTTTCCTACGTTCTGATCTCAACCTCAGTCTCTGTCTCCCTCATTCTCTTGCTCTCACTCTGCTTCTCTTGTCATATTATCTTCTCTGCCTTTGACCTTCCTGTCTCCCTCCTGTAAGGACCCTTCTGATTATATTTTACCCACTTGGATAATTCAGGATAATGTCCCATTTTAAGACCCTTAGCTTAATTACATCTGCAAAGTCCCTTTTGTCATGTAAGGTAACACATTCACAGAATCCAGGGATTAGGACATGGACATTGGTGGTGGTTGGGGCATTTTTCTTCTACGCCGCCCTACTTGAATGGCAGATGTTGCCTGTCACTTGTCATCATCTTTCCTACAGAGCCTAGGCATGGCTCAAAGGTTTTCTTAACTGTGTGACAGCCATTACCTATGAGTCCCAGGTGGCAAACCATCGTTGCCTTCTCCCCCTTACTCTCTGCCTGAGGTGGGAGTGGTTCAGAGGATTGATCCCTATCCCTGTACCAACCACTCCAAGGGTTCCAGTTGGGCTAAGAAGTAGAAGGTACTAGTAGGAGATTAGTGGACAAGTAGAGAGAGTTCAAGGTGGTCTTAACCATCCCTGTCCCCTTTTCAGCATGTGTTTTGGCAAGTGGCGGATCAATAAAAAGCTGTTGCTGCAGTTAGTCCCAGGGTGCCTAGCTCTCTGGTGATTTCCCTTAAGGTTGCTCTCAGTGGTCCTTTACCACAGAACTCCACAGAGTGCCCTTTCCTTCTGGAACCTGAGTGTATAGTATAAGATAGAGCCTGTGTGTAGTATTTGATCTAGTCTACCCTTCAGTTTTATAGAGGAAGGAATTGAGGTTCTGAGACTTAAAGTTGCTTATCTAAGGTCACATGACTATTAGTGCCCAGCCATAACTAGAAACTAGGTGTCCTAACTGCCACATTATCCGTACTATACTTTTAAAGGGGGCTAAATCTAGAATAAGTTAAGTAGAGGGAAGGTGTAAAAAAAATAAGAATAGAATATGTAGACTTAAACAACTTATGACTTGCCGAATTATTTTTAAAATAGTCTCCAAGAATAATTATAGAGAGACACAGTTTTCCAAGATGTCTTTTGGTTAAGGATAAAATTGAGATGCTGATTTCTTAAGGTTATGAATCATGTTTCTTTCTAGAGTGTACATCTGGTGACTTTTTAATATTGGTCAGGTGAAAATACTAACCAGTGATCATTTACTATCCACTTGCCAGATAAATATATGAGCCACCATTCTTAGGGTAAAACTATTATAAACCATGTCAAGAAGAAAAATCCTTCTATAATGTATTAGTCATTATTGTAAGATAGTTAAAAAGGGAAAGAATGGTTTTGTTATTTTCAGACGTTTTGCTGTTTTACATTTTTTTCTTTTTTATAGCCTTGACCAATGTGAAAGAGTTTTGGAGCTCTTAAAGCAATATCAGAATTTTAAAAATGTCTTGACAACTTTGATTCAAAAAGAAGAGAATGTCATCTCCCTTCAGGCTTCGTACATGGGAAAGGAGAACCTGAAGAAAAGGATGGCGGAGGTGAGTGCAGTTCCAAAGGAGGCTCTGCGTGTGGCCTTGCTCACAAACCCGACAATAAAGAGGACATTATAAACGGAGCCATTTTCTAAACTTGGTTTAAAAGAACTTACTAGTGACTCTATTTTAGCAAATACCTAAGAATTTATTGAATATATTGACAGAGCTTGAAAAAAATCACCCCCCAAGTTGATGTTTGTTTGTTTTTAATCCTAATCTAAGGATATGTTTATTGATTTGAGAGATTGAGAGAGAGAGAGAGAGAAACATCCATTAGTTGCCTCCTGTTTGCTCCCCGACTGGGGATCCAACCCCCAGCCTAGGTATATGCCCTGACTGGGGATGAACCCACAGCGCTTGGTGTATGGGACGACGCTCCAACCAACTGAGCCCCACCCGGCCAGGGCTGTTTGGCTTTTGATACTGGCACTGTGGTTCTCTTGGAGTCTGGGGTCACCCCTGCTGCTACCTTTGTAAGGTGATACCAGTTGGTGTGTGTACTACCTAAAAGGAACCTTCTACCTAAAAGGAACCTGAGACTTTACTTTGTTGCAGCCTCAAGAGAATGAAGACAGTGGGAAAATCCCCTCTGTTGTTAGTGGACAAAGGAAAAATTATGTGTTTATGTAGTTGCTTTCTGCAAAGATGTGTGAACTGATCTCAAGGTGGTTCTGTGTTCATAGCCTCACCAATCACAACTTTGCATTCTAAGAAGAATAACATTTTTGGACACTAGGTGTCATTATTTTCTATGATTTTATGTGGTTATCAATCACAGTGGCATAAAATGAGATAGTTAGAAAAGAATACACTTTGCTATATTACTGTTCACCAGAACGTTGCTTTTCCTGTGGGTTTTGTGAGCACTATGCTAAAGTGCTGTCCGAGTGTCGAAAGCGTGCGTGAACTTAGTCTACTCGGTTCAGCTGGTTGTTAGGAAGCTATCTTATTAAACTTCGAAGTTGCTGAGAGCAACATCCATAGAAGCTTCGAAAGACCAGGTTCTTACGGGCAATTTATTCCTTATCTAGAACTCCTGACCCTGAAGCTGAAGTGACACTTAGGGTTCAGGCACATGGCCAGTGCCACAGATGAGGAATAGCCCCTGTCAGGGACCCACTGTCTCAGACTCAGTATCTTGAAACTGACCAGAAAGAGCCTTGTTCAGATACCAGTTGATCAATATGTGACTGTGTAACTGGTTTCCTATTAAGAGACTTAATTGAGGGAGGTTACCAAGACCATGAGCAGTCAGTCCGCTGCAGTTGCTTAGATGCAACCTCTCTGGTTCCATCCAGCGGAGGCAGTTTTGGGTCTGGTGGTCTCAGAGTCGAGGAGGAGTTTAGCCTATTCTAGTGGATTTTAAGGAACGTCGATTCCCTTGGTTCTCAGAGAATCCAGCATGGTCAGCTGTACAAGATCCCCTCAATCTTGTGTCCCATTTCACATAGCTACTCCCCCACTGTGCCTCTGATGCCAATTTCCCCCCTGGTGCTTTTATTTCAGAATCAAGGTCCCTGCCTTAATCCCCAGATCCTAAGTCACTGCTTTGTATACTGACCAGACATATCTAGCCCCTCTTGCTTGCAGCTGTTCTTGGAATGTGCTGATCCTCCTTAGACCTTGAGTTCTACCTTTGTCCTGTCCAGTGGGATCCTGTTACCAGCAAAACCCTGTTTCTGTCCTATTCGGTGAGGTGGCACAGGAAAAGTGCCTAGCAGAGCACCTGCGACTTACCTCATAATGAGTGTCAGCCGTGATGCCCTGCTGTGTTTAAAATTAGTAAAATAACTCTAATTACCTTTAGGAAAGATATAAAAGTCCAGGCATTATTTTCTTACTATGTTAAGAATCCTCCATCTAACGTCGTGCCTAGTGTATGGGCATTTTATATATTTGCTGAGAGAACATATTATTTTGTATGGAAGATACAGAAGTTCTAATACACTGGCGTTTAATTTTTTCCGCAGACACTTTTTTAACTGTCTGAAAAAAAAGCACATTTTAGTATTGTTGATTGTTAACACAACTTTCAGTTAATTTTGAGATGTCCTAGATACTGTCTTCAGAAACAGTCAATTTTTGTAGCATGTATTATCACAATGCTTTGCACCAGTGGCTGAAATATG
The DNA here is from genome assembly GCA_007922815.1 of Macrotus californicus. NCBI lineage: Eukaryota > Metazoa > Chordata > Mammalia > Chiroptera > Phyllostomidae > Macrotus > Macrotus californicus. Next base: position 3,612 of record VMDR010012995.1, on the reverse strand, counting down.
ATATCACTGAGAACTTTTGTCCTTCAAAACCATAGAAACCCGGATGTTTATCTAAGGTAGGGTGCCAAATTTCCACTTTGTTTAATGAACGATAGAGTGCAAATGAAAGAGGAGAAGGCTGAACTGTCAGGGGACTATTAAAGTTTGGGAAATGTCAGAGGGGACCAGGCCTCCCCTCTTTCCCCCCTTCCATTCCTTGCAGGACGAAAGCTGCAGTTCCTGTCAATGCCGGAGCACCCTCTCCTGCTCTCTCTTCTCTTCACCTGCTGGTAGCTTGTGCCAATGTAACAACAAAGTCCTTTGAATGTAATCAGAATTAGAATGGATATAAATGTGCAATTTTTCATTTAATGGAACAAACATTTATTACGCTCCAGTGCAAACTAGGAGGAAGAACACCTGGGTTTGCATGTCTGCCTTGCCAATGTATCTAGTTTCTCTGCATCCTTCCCGGTATTAGATATTACCTATTTTTGACTTCAGTCATTCTGACAAGTTTGTAGTGGTATCACATTATGACTTTAATTTGTATTTCCCTAATTGCTAATGATATTGATCATCTTTTCTCTTGCCTGCATGCCATTTTATGGTATCTTTGAAGTATGTCTTTATATCTTTTGCTCATTTTCTAATTAATTGGAGTGATTGGTTGCTTTACTGTTGAGTTTTGAGAGTTCTTTTCGTATTCTGGATATTAGTCATTTGTCAGATGTGGTTTGCAGATATTTTCTCCCAAACTGTAGCTTGTTTTTTCATTCTCTTAACAGGGTCTTTTGAAGACAGAGCAAAAGTTTTTAAGTTTGGTTAAAGTACAATTTATCAGTTTTTCCTTTCTTAAGTTGTGCTTTTGGTGTCAAAATCTAAGAATTCTTTGACTGTCTCAAGATCCTGAAGATTTTCTCTTTTTTTTCCTATATGTTTTATAGTGTTTGATTGACATTTAAATCCATCATCCATTTAGAGTTAATTTTTTGTATAATGTGTGAGACTTAAGTTAAGGTTTGTGTTTCTGTCTATAGATGTCCAGTTGCTCCATCACCATATGTTGAAAAAGCTCTATTTCCTTTGTTGAATTGCTTTTGCACCTTTGAGAAAAATCAGTTGGGCATATTTGTGTGAATCCATTTGTGGGTTCACTACTTTTTTCCATTTATCTATGTGTCTATCCCTCTGCCAGTACCACATAATCTTTATTACTGTACATGACAGATTTTAAAATCAGTTAGACTTTTTCCCCCACTTTGTTATTTTTCATATGTTTTAGCTATTCTAGCTCTTTTACCATTCCATATAAATTTTATAATATTCTTGTCTATATCTACAAAATAGTATTACTGGGATTTGATCATTGCCTTAAACCTATACATCAGATTTTTTTGGAAGGGGAATTGACATCTTTACTATATTGAGTCCTCCAATCCATGAAATTGCTTTTCCCTGCATTTATTTAGATATTCTTTGACTTCTTTCATTAGCATTTTGTAGTTTATAGCAAATAAGTCCTATGTATGTTTTGTTAGATTTGTACCTAGGTATTTAATTTTTTGAGTAATTAGAAATGGTATTATATTTTAAATTTCAGTGTTCATGTATTCATTGTTGGTGTATAGAAGTACATTTGATTTTTATATGATTATTTTATATTCTATAACCTTCTGAAACTACTTAGATCTAGGAGTTTTTTTGTAGATTCCTTGGTATCTCCTATGTAGTTAATCATGTCACCTGCAAACAAGATAATTTCTTGACATTGGAGATACAGGTCACCTTGTTATTGCTAATTAGGGGTATGAATTCCTACTCCCCTATTAGGCCTCCACTGATATCCCTCGGCTGTTCCTTGCAGCTCCCTATGTGGCCCATTATGGGGGTGAGTGCCTTGTTACTGCCAGCAGGAATGAAAGGCCTGGCTCCCTACTTGGCCTTCTCTGACATTACCCTGGCTGAGTGAAAGTACCTTGGCTTCTGTTACAGCCTGTTGATGGGGGAGTCTAGGCTGTGCACTTGACCCTTGCTGGTGTGGTGGGGGTTGAGCCATCGTTTTTTAAAAATATTTGTCTGTAGTGAGCAGTTATTTTCTAAAAGTTTTCTGCCTTGCAAGTTTGTCCTATTCCTGGTACGCTGGATGAAGAGAAACTGTTGGGGCTTTTTTGTCTGTTATATTACCTGACGCTGGCTTCTTCTGCCTCCAGTCTGGGATATTTGAGGGAAAAAGTTACAGGGAGCTCACCGGCAGGTTGTTCCTCAGGAGCCGATGCCTGCAGCAGTCACTCCTGCTTAGACTCTCCTCTTTGCAGTCTTCTGAAATTAGTTTTGTGTATGACATGCAGGGTTTTTCATTTTACTTAGTGGGATGAATGGGGAAAAGTATATCTATTCCACATTACCAGAAATCAGAGTCCTTCTAGAGTGCATAATTTTTAGATTTTTGGCTATGGGAAATCTATTTTCAAATTTTATGTAGTCATTAAAAATGTTTGTGTAAGATTAGTAAAGTAAGTGAATCACTAAGATTACATTAGTCAACAAATTTAATTTTCTAGTTTAAGATCATTGGCCTTTTCATAAAACAGTTTTTCAGCTTCCATGTTAGAAGTGATGCTGGGGTTGAAATCACGGAAGATTAAACTGGAAGTTGCATTAAAGATGTAGAGTTCTCTGTTTTATTCAGATGAGAACTTTTTTTCTTCACTATTACAAGTGATTCCTGTCGGAGGAGTCTAGGAACTATCGCTTTTTATACCATTGAATAGATATACTTTTTTTGGTAGAATATCATTTCCCAAGGACAAAAAACATGGTTTTAGATCATATTTTATCATGCGTAGTGGGAAGAAGGTTGGGTGTGGAATTATTGTTAAACCAGCTGGTTAGGACTATAAACAATTTTCATTGAGAAAGTGGGACAATAAAAGTCAATAATAGAATCATGTTTTTTACCAGCTTGTCTCTGTCAGTAGATCAGAACATGTTTTATACCTTTTTAACAGATTGAAGTTGTCAAAGAAGAATTTAACGAACATTTAGAAGTTGTAGACAAGATTAACCAGATCTGCAAAAATTTACAATTCCATCTAAATAAAATGAGAACCTTTGAAGAGCCTCCTTTTGAGAAAGAGGCTAATATTATTGTGGACAGATGGCTTGATGTAAGTGATAATTTAACTGCTGAGAGATTCTATTGTGTAACAATAAAATTGATTTTTTCTGTTGCATCTTTAGTGTTTTTAATGTCGTTACAAAATTTCAAAAGTGTTCATGGCGAAAATGTTCAAATAATATAAACTTTTGACTTAGAAATTAACCTTCATACCCAGAGTTTTAGACAGTACTAACAAAGGGGTCTGTAATTTTCTGCATATAAAAAGAGTAAGCTCAATTTATTTAAAATAAACTGATTAATATGTTCCTCATTTGTGCAGGTATTAATGTTCAACTGTATATTTATTTAACTCATTTTTAGTTGAGAACTAATGATATTTTAGAAATGAATTACAAGTTAAGAATTTGTGTTATATTTTCATCTGGGTTTTTAAAAGCACTTTTTACTTATTGTGGTTTAGAATTTAGGAACACTACTGCTTTCATTGCATGTAACCTGCAGCTCATCAG
>VMDR010012994.1:0-25638 GCA_007922815.1 Macrotus californicus | reverse complement strand
AGGTGGTCTCAGAGCCAAAGGTCCTGTCTGCAGGGTTGACACAAAAGAAAGTGCCCATGCTGTCACCTTGGCTCACTCTGTGGACTTGCTTTTCCAGGCCCCAGTCTGCCAATGCTGCCTGACTCCACAGGGGCACAGGCCCACCTCGGCACCCAGGCAAGGACAGCGAACCAAAACCTCACCGAGGGCCGGGCAGCGCAAACGGGCATTGCAGCACCGAGCAGGTACCGTCAGTCTGAGCATCACGTCCGTCCAGAGCCCCCAGGTCCACAGGCTGAGCCGCACCAGCTCTGGGCACCGCCCTCTCTCCTTAGTCTCTGACCTGCAGCCAGTTGCCAAGACCCCTACCGAGACATCCCAAATCTCCTTCTCCAGGGTCCTTTCAGGGGAAAAATCATTTTATGTGCCTTTCCCAACCAAAACATTCTGTTTCACCCAACTGTAGATGACATTCATTTTCACAGTTTACCTTAGCCAGGGGCGTCCGACCCGGAGCCCCCAGGCCGCATGTGAGGACTTTTTGCTTATCTGTGGTGGTAGATATCATGAAAATTATGCACAGACCTTTGTTTCGCTCATCAGTTGTCGTTAGTGTTTGTGTACTTAATGTGTGGCCCAAGACAGCTCTTTTCTTCCTGTGTGGCCCAGAGACGCCACAAGGACACCCCTGCTAGACATTTACTTTAAACAGACACTTAGCTTCCAGTTGCCTTAAACCTTTCTACTCTAGAAGAGATTCTTGCCTTTATCTTTATGTATGCAGAAGGCCTACTAAAGTATTGCTTTTGTTGTTAAAGGAGAAATCTTCTCTCAAAAGTCAAGTCAGACTTCCATCTCTAGGAAATCAGCATTTCTGGCTAATTCTAAGTGCCCATCAGTAGATGAGTGGATAAAGATACCTGTGATACAATTATACAGTGGAATACTACACAGCAGTGAAAAAGAAGAAACTCTTACCTTTTGCACCAGCATGGATGGACCTGGCAAAAATTACACTAACTGAAGTAAGCCAGTCACTCACATGTGGAATCTAATGAACACAATAAACAAAAGCACAAAATAGAGACAGAAGCACAGATACATGGAACAGACTGACAGCTGCTGGAGGGGAAGTGGGGGGACTGGATGAAAGATGGTGAAGGGATTAACCAAAGAACATTTATACCCAGCCCATGGACACCGACAATACGGGGATTGACTGAGGGAGGGGAGAGGGCGGGGCTGGGCGGAGGTGGGAAAAGGGAGAAAAAGCAGGTACAACTGTAATATCATAAACAATAAGTTTTTTAAATGCTGGCAAATTTTAAACAGTTATTGCCCATCTCCATCCCAGCCACTGCTTCTAGCCCTCAAGGGTTCAAAAACCATGGGGGGTTCCATCTAACACAATTACTCAAAGTAGAGTTCAGACACAGATGTTTTCCTGTTTCCTTCTGACTAAAGAAGGAAAAAATTGTGTACCTTGAAAAGGTAATTAAAATACCCCCCATTCAACCCCCATCTTCCCCCTAAATGAGAATAAACTCTTCGGAGGCTCTAACTTGAGTCCTTTTCCCCCCTCCCCAGCCATTAGATCATTCAACTGGATGTGTGTGTGTTACGACCCCATCGCTCCCTCCGGAGCCCAAGTCCTTGGGTCGCACTAACGTCTGCTTTCATTTTCCCGTATTCTCTGCCCAGCAAGCCGCTAACATCTAAGGTTCAGGGCCGCTATAGAGAAGCCTAATGCTCAACTCATTAGGACCAAATTTTACACGTGTAAAGAGCGGAAACACTGCCTCAAAACACAATAATCTGATTCCTCCTCCGTTCTCTAAGGCCTCACAGGCATCCTAAAAACTGGCGTGCATTTGAAATAAGAGCTCGGAAGTGCGCTGCCCCCCCAAGCTTAAAGCCTCAAAGCCTTTCTGTGGTTTCTCACCTTTTCACCTTGGACTTCAGAATGATAGAGTTGTGTCAGGAGTGCTCTTCCTTCAAGCAAGGCCAATATATAAAAATTACATCCAATATTACACAAAAGAAAAATAAGCACATATTTACTTTGTCAAATCACTTACCCACTGACTTTATTTACTATCAAGTTTCCCTGGGACTTATGAAAATAATTCCATTTATTTGACATTTTGACTTATATATACAGGGGGGAGATAGCCTTGTAATGTAAAGTGAGGTACACCTGGACCCATGAAGAAAATTCTTCCTCACCAATTCACCAACCTTCCTATGCATTCTGGATATTTATTTCTATATTCGTTAGAGTCAGGTATTGCCCGATAGACACAGAATATGAATGACTGCACAAACACAACAGCTACCTGTCATCCGGGTACTTGCTGCAGGAACACCTCCGGTTTTTACATTACACCAGAAGGGACTGAGCTGAAATGTGGGCTTTCAGACCCAATACTTTTTTTAAGATTTTATTTATTTACTTTTAGAGAGAGGAGAAGGGAGAGAGAGAGAAAGAGAGAAACATCAGTGTGTGGTTGCCTCTCGTGTGCCCCCTACTGGGGACCTGGGCTGCAACCCAGGCATGTGCCCTGACTGGGAATTGAACTGGCAACCCTCTGGTTCACAGGCCAGTGCCAATCCACTGAGCCACACCAACCAGGGCCAGACCTAATACTTTTAAGTGTCTAATAAGGTGAGTTAGGAGTTAGTTGTCTCGGGTGCCAAGAGGCTGTACCCTAACATTTACTCCCAGGGAAAGAAAACAGCTATGCTGGGTCACAGGCAGAAAGATAAGAAAAACACTTAAAGTTTTCAAATCAAGGTAATCATTCGTTTTGCAACTGTGCTCACTTCTGATAGCCTGGATAGGCAAACATTGGGGAGGGTGGGGGGAACTCTGCATAAAGGGAACAAGTTGCCATTTGGAACGCTCGTGCCTGGCACCCAGAGGGAAAAAGAACCCCATCCTTATTCTGCACACGGCACTTCCTGCTGCTCTGTTCTTTATTTAGGTCTCTTTAAAGTTCAGCAGCATTTTAATTCTTTCTAAATTCTCCAAAATCTAAATCACTCCATACATGACAGAATTTTGAATAAATCCTCATGTTCTCAAAATATGAAGTCCTGAGCCACGACTGGAAACAGCAGCTGGTGGCTTTGTCAGGTCCCTTTCTCTTCTGACCCCACGGGGTGCCCTGGGTACCACACATTGACCATGGTCACCACCCTCCCTCACACGCAGGGCCTCCTCCCGCCGCGTCACTTCCAGCCCTCGGGCCTCTGTCATCGCCACATTAATATTAGTCTACTAGTCTCACCGCCCTTTCCTCTGCCCCAACAGAATCCAGGCTTCCTTTTCAAGTATGCAGGCCTCCACTCAACCCTGGGCTTCAAGGAAGGGGTGGGTAGTCTGAGCAAATGAGCACATGAACACTCGGAAAAGGCTGAGCTGAAATGCCAGTTTTTAGACTGACCACTTTTCGGTGTCTGATTAGGAGAATTAGGCATTAGGTATCTCAGGGGACCACTGTGACCAGAGGGGTCCAATCAGACTGAAGGGAAAGACCTGTATAATCGAAACAGAAGCGCTTTCATTCACCCTCCTTCTGGCGGATGTGAATTACGGAGCACGAGGTCCCAGTCATCAGGGGAGCCGCTCTGTGACCATGAGGAGGACCATCTTTAGTATGAAACTGATGCAGAAATATCTGGAATGGATTCCAGATGTCCTCAAGTGGCCTCCTCTGAAGACCATCAGACTTCTGAATTTCTTTCTCGAAGGGCTTCTTGGAGGCTTTACCAGGCACAAATACACTGTGATCTTTCCAAGAGGCAAGTGTGGTATATTGTCTTTTCCAAATGTACTGTCTCTTCCAAATGCAGGGTGGGGCAAAAGTAGGTTTCCAGTTGTGAGTCTGTGAAACACAGTTCACTGTCATATTGTTATTTATTAATTATCGTATTATGATCCAGATGGACAACCATAAACCTACTTTTCTCCCACCCTGTACATTAGAACAGATGGTCCTCCCCCTCTCGAAGAGTAGTGTTCCAGGGAACCCAGCTTGGAAAACGTGCACTCTGGTCATGTCGGGGCTCTCGGGGGCCAAAGGTTTCTCCTGAGAAGTTGGCAATCACCAGCCACCGCAGAGCTTGGGGCAAAGAACCCACAACAGGAGCCCTTAAACCTGGGATTCTCTGCTTGAGATGCGCGCTCTGCACTGGCAGTGTGGGAACGGTCATCTAGTAACTGCTTTCCCTTTCCGGAACAGTCAATACGCATTTATTAAAGTACACCTTTACTTCATCCACAAACATTTTGTGTGGCACGTTCCCTCTGTCCAAGGAACTGAAATGCCAGCTACAGCAGGTTTGACCTCTTCTGCCTCACTTTCAAAGCCGTCCTGATTACGCTGCCCTAGTCCCCGATTCTCACAACCCCCACCCCATCTCCGCCCTGCACTCATTACCCGTTCCCATCCCTGGGTCCTCGGCTCAGAGAGCAGCCACAGAGGCCTCATCCTTGTCCTGATCTTTTTCAGGTCTGAAGTTTCAAATTAATTTTAATTACACATTTCATTATACAGGGTCCGGCAGAAGTAACGCCTGCTTGAGTGTGGTTGGTAGGGTATGTGAATGTCTCGCACGAGATGGACAGCAGTTTGAACATTTCACCTACAAAGTCATATGGTGTACTTGAGTGTGATATTGTTATGTTACAGAATTATATGTTTATGATTTTGTGATATAAGACTTTGTACTAAAAAGGAGGTGTTACTTGTGCCAGTCCCCTTATAAGCAATAGTACACTTACCTTACGAAAACTTGAATACTAGGCTAACACCCCCTCTGACAGACCCAATTCTGGCTCTTTTCCAGAGGCTATCAACTTGCTGTGTTACCTCCCACTCCTGTTCCCGGGCATTTGTATACATACATGAACACACAGAACACGTGGGGCCATATCACATTCTACTCTCATGCTGTCCTCACTCTGATCACTGATAAGCTTTAAGATCCTGGAAGCCAAGACAGCTGTTAGCCCCCAGAAACTGAAAACAGGGAGAAGAGAAGTACAACGTAGCCTCTCAGGAGAAATCGATGGTATAGAGCGCCCACTATTCCACAGAAAATGCCATGTTTTCAGAAGGGCGAATCCCAGACAGACACGAGGGAGAAGAGAAGAGGAGCTGTGGGGTATTTGGAGCAAGGCTGTCGGGCTCCCTGAAGAACGCATCACATGGCAGCGGGAGTTTGAAGGAGGCAACACTCCATCGCTCACAAGCACCGTGGGGTCCAGCTGTCCGCGGGGACCCTCTTCCCACCATTGGGAGGCCCAAGCCACAGCCCGCTCCACCAGCTCCCATCCATTTTGGATTTGGAAAGGTCCTTCCGAAAAGTTCAAGTCAAGGAAGAACAGGGTAAGAGAAAAGGGCCCACTCATGTTTAAATTGCATTGCCCGTTCCTAGCCCACCCTGCATCAGGAGAGTCGAGCCTGCTCTCCCCTGAATTGGACCGAAGCACACAGAGGGCAAGCATGTGAGTGGTTACATGTTCCCCCGGATCTGGGAGAGAACACAGCTGGAGCCTGAGGGAGTAGGGATCCCGCAGACACACATTTGCTGTCTCTCCAAGTTCCCTTCGTCCCTGCTCACTCCACCTTCTCTGTCATTTCCAGAATTGGACCTTTCGTTATGGAACTTTTTCATTAACATCCACTAGACTGACTCACCTGGAGCAGCAAACCCCCATGTGGAGCCAGCGGAGTGGGTGAGAGGGAGCTTCACCTGGTGCAGGCAGTGTTTTCTTTCAACTGAGTGCAATTCTCCTTCCCAGCTTATGCTCCAGAAGAGAGGTAGGCCTCCTCTCTTCCGGCCATCTACGATCTCTGCTCTTTCATGTAGAAAAACCTAGTAAAAAATAATGCATTATGTGTTGGGAATTATGCCCAGCACGATCTCTGCCTTCCTCCCTGACTTCATGTCATCCCTCTCTCCCCACACCCGCTCTGCCTCCTCTCTGTCCGACTAAGGGCCGTACTCCACCTCCCTTAGGTCTCTGCACGTACCCCTTGCCCCTGGCCTCTGCATGGCTGTCTTTTTCTTGTCATTCACCCAAAATGTCATCTTGCCCTAAATGTCACCTCCTAAGAGATAAATTAGGCAACCCTAACCTATTCTCCTAAAAAGACACGGTGCTTTCTTCCACTTGCCATAAGCGGTTCTTACAGGTTAGTGTGGTAAGGTACTGGGACCAGACCTGGGGCTTAGAAATGTAATTCACATGCACACACGCACATGCACACTGGAAGCTATAACCTACACTGTATAATTTCCTTCTCTTAAAGAGAGAAATGCACATATCATCTATTTCATTCTGTTCATAAAATTTATAAAGGGAACAAAAAGGACCCATGAGGTTCCTTCTCGGGTACATGATACCTTACATACATTCTAAGCAAAGCTATTTTTTGAAGATTGAATTTAATTATTTTTGGAGAGAGGAGAAGGGAGGAAGAAAGAGAAAGAGAGAAACATTGATGTGAGAGAGAAACACCAATCGGTTGTCTCTTGTACACACCCCAACCGAGAAACGAAACCCGCAACCCAGGCGTGTGTTCTGACCAGGAATCGAACCAGCAACATTTTGCTTTGTGGAACAACACCCAGCCAACTGAACCACACTGGTCGGAGCAAAGCTATTGTTTTTAAATCCTCTTTTATTTCCTGGTGGTACCACGGGCATGGGCTGAGATGGAGAGAAAGTCTCTCCCAATGTCAAGTTCTGCTCCTATGACACAAGTTTCCTGCACTTGACCTCCTACAATGTGTACCGAGCTGAAGTTTTCTTCTTAATACCTTAAGAGAAAAAGGAAATTATTTCTAAAAATTGCAGGCTAACAGGTTCATGGTCCCATAAGAAACAACATCTTTCGAAGAAGATGGAATCAATACCAATACAATACATACTCACACAACAGGGATGTAAAGCAAGACGGCAGGTTTCCCAGGGTCCATCCGGCCTATAACTTTTGTTTCTGCAGCTGTACCTTATATGTCAAATGTCTCCAGGAGGGAGAACCGGTCACCTAGTGGCATAGTATCCTCGCTCCTCAAACCGTCAAACATCTGCATTTACTATGGCAGGAAAGTGCACCATGTACCGGGCACCACTCTCCACTAAAGCTACCTGGTGGTGGGACGTGGTGGGGGCGGTGGAGGGGAGGAAGAGCACCAGGTCAAGGTGTTAATATAGCACATCTTCCTTAAGTTCAACTTTACTAAGAGATCTGAAGGGGGGAATGATGTGAAAAAAAGTGGAAAGTGGCTAAAACCATGACCCAAAGTGTCCCTGGATTTTAAGGATTAAATGGAAAAAAAAGTGAGAGCTTACTAATGGCAGGAACAGGTTCTGACCGCAGCCCCCGTTCTCCCCGGCCCTAACCAGGCTGGCAGTCACTCCACTTTGCCTTGGGGTATTTTTCAGTGGAAAAGCTTAAGAAGTATTGAACCCTTACACATGTTCAGAAATACAGAATGAGGGTTGAAGTCAAAAGGGATGTTTGTGTGTGCGTCAAATATATAGAAAATTCATCTAATCAGAATATAGTATCTCTCCATTCTAGAGTCTGTCCTTCTTTCTCCCTGCTGCACCCCATTACCACACCCAACTCCTGCAAAAAAGAAACCCACGCACATACACCCTCAGGCCCCACGCATTCTCAGCCAGCAATGCTTTCTCCGCACGGACGATAACGTGCATCACACACGGACACATCTATCTCTCCCCACATCGAATGATCACTGGGCTGGCAACCTCTGGGGATACAAAGAGGAGTGTGATGTTATCCCTACCCTGGAGAAATTCACAGGCATGTGTGAGATCGAGATATCAGTTTTAAATGACTTCATAATGTGATAAATCCATTAATAAAGCGACAAAGTGCTGCAGGAGCAGAGAGGGATAAGGAATTACCTGCTCCTCATGGGAAGGACTGTCAGGAAAGATTTCTCAAATAAAGCAGCATTCGGGGCTCTATACTTAGAGACACTGACGGCAGCAATGGGAGCCTCCATCTGGGTGGGGTCCAGCTGTGCTCTGGAGGGGAACCCCTATGCCTGGCAGCCTCCTTCCTCACACCTCTCCTGACCCCCAGCCCTAAGTGTCTTCATTGCCTGCACTTCACCCAAAGACACTCTCCCACTTTTTAATTACTGCCTTTGCAGAGCTTTTAGTCTTAACATTTAGTGCTCCCAATGACCATATTTTATTATTCCTATTCTACTCACGAGGCTCTTGAGTCTCAAAGATGTTAGGTTTCTAACTAGATCAGTCTACACTTTTATTGCACTCACTCTCTCCCTTGGTTACAAAGCTGTCCTGCCTGCAGGTATTTGGCATGTCTGCTTTTATGAATGAAATGCCAGTATCTAATCTGGCTACTCAAAAGACTCAGGAAGAAGAGGATCATTTTTGATGGAAAAATAAAAAGTTTTTAAAGATATGTCTTCTACTTGTATATGTTTCAAAAAGCTGTGTCTCAGTCTGAGTGAATATACGTCATGAAATGGAAATGGTGCATTATTTGCTTATTCATTTCTCCTGCAAGAAGCAGAGCCATGCTCAAGATCAGAGAGAGCCTGAGATTAGAAGGTGAGTTGGGAAAGGGAGACAGAGAATAAGAGAATGAAAAACCAGCAGCCAGAGACATGACGTGAGACAGCTTACAGGAAAAGCCCACACGGCACAATCTCGGTGCCTTTGAAATTTGAACGGCCCAGAAACCGTGTCCAGAAATTACTGATCTAATACCTGCAGGCTTCAGACTGCAAACAGAGCCTGTGGGGTGTCAGAAAAGCGAGGTTCTCAAGCCGGAGGTGCAAATGGTTCAGCCAAGCCAACCCTGGTGAACAGAGCCCCCTGCTCAGCGTGCACAGTCAGGCTCAAGACCGACACCTGCCCATAGTCAGATGTGGAGAGAGAGCTGTCACTTGTGCTGGCACTGTCAGCTCCCCTGAGCTTGGATGTAAAGCTGAAGCTGGTGACATGATGCCCCACCCGCGGCAGCCTGGGAGCAAAATCCACTGCTGCAGAGCGCCCAGGCCCAAGTGCAGGGCCAGAAGTCAACGAGCCAGAGAGAAGCATGAGAACACCCTCCCCTTGTCAAATCCCTGCCTTCCATCGTGGGCCTGAGGATGATGAGGGTAGCACTTCCACTGCCACTTTGTCAGGGAGCATATCTCAGCGAGGGTTTGTCAAGAGACTGAGGCAGGCTGTCTACCAGAGCCCTCCTCCTTCTGCTGCAGGAAGGCATCTCGAGCTAGAGACTCGTCAACAAGGAAGCTCAATTTGATGTTTTCAAGTCTTTGATTTTCACTCTCCTTCCACGAGGTCATTCTCAAAATCCATGCAGGTTCATCAAATGCTCACTTAGACCGATTGAAAGTTGAAGAGGATAAAAAATCAGTAACCCAAATGGTCTCGTTATTCCTGTTTCCTGTAGCTGCCACATCAGAGGGACGGTGGGTTCAGGCCTAGCTGCCACTTCCAGGAGCTGCTTATCACAGAGGAAAAGGATCTTATTTAAAGTGGGGAAAAAGCCAGAAAGTAAACCAGTTTCTGTGTGTTGGAGGCAGTGACTGTCAGGGGCTGGATGCAGACAAGACTGTCTGATCTAAAAGTGTGGCAGGGATAGCCCTTCTCCCAGTCCACTTCCAACTTTCCACCTACTGATAAATTGCCAATTAAAGAAGTCCTCAAGCTGGTGTCTGTCAAAAGGGACATTCAGTAGTCAGACTGAAAAGTTCAGATGAGAGGTATCCGCAATATTCCAGGAAGAAGTTGAGAGAAGAAGTTATATAAATTAAAAAAAAATATATATATATATAGCATAAACACATGGCATTGGGGGTAGCCCTGCTGTAAAAACAGATGCAGAGCCCCATGGTACAGTTAATGCCTGGTCCTGTAACCTCAGCAAAACAGCGACTGTCCTCTGCCTAACCCTGAAAAGCCTGTGGAAACGAGTCAGAAAAAAAAAAGATCTACTTCTCCTGGTCAGGTGAGTCAGGTGTTACTCTGTAGATGGAGAAGTGACCAGACACTTTCCTGACCCTGAGAAGAGGTCCTCTGCAGGCTGCAGCTCCTGCCCTCCCCTCTGGTGGCAGTGACAGGGGAGCATTTTCCTCTTTCTAGGAGCGCTGCTTCTACCGAAGGTGAGACACATCCTTCTGGACAGTCACAGCCCTGGGAAACGAGCTTGTGCTGGGAACTGGAGCCTGTGGGACCACCTGTGTGCAGTCACTCTGCCCTGGGGTCCCACAGATGGCCTGTCCCTCCCGCCCTGCACTCTGAGTACACTCCCTGTGCTAACGACTGCCTCTCAGGGAATAGTCACTTGTAGTCTCCTTTTCTGTACGCCTCTATCTAGCTCACTTCCCGCCTCTCACAGAGGATGCACTGCAGGCAGGTGAGGGTACCAAACTACCTCACTGCAACCCAGCATTTCCCCCAGGAAGTGGTCATCCTGGAACGCAGGCAGGACCATCTTCAGAATGATTTTAAGGCTGTACCTGTGTTAACTCAAAGTGACCTATTGTGGAGACTGCAATTCTACCAAAAATAATTAATTTCTGGAATACAACATAGTAAAACGTACCCTTACAAAATGCCACAAATAAAGAACACTTAAAATATTATTAACGTGCAGTTATTGATTTTCCCAACTCTGCTGGACAGCTCTGTGGGAACCTGGTAGAGGGAACCTGGTAGAGGGAAGAGGGTAATTCTCAGAACTTCTTCTGCAACCCAGTAAAACCCTGCTCCAGCCCAGCGCCTCCCAACTGGTCTACCCTGGTGCTCAGAGGCCCGCGAGATAAAGCTGACAGTATCTTCATAGGCAACATCAACTTTCAAACAAGTTTACCCGTAAATACAAAGCCAAGCCTCTGCAACTTGGCATGAGCGCTGTTGCTCCTTACTGGACTTCGGCTCCCAGCCGTCTCCACTCTAAAACCAGGGAGCCCGTCCTGGAGACCAACTTTCTTGGTCCTCGTCTGGCCGCCCCTAGCAAGTATGTTTCCTCTTTCTCTCTCTCCTCCCCTCTTCCTCCCGCCCTGGGCCACTCCTTCCTTCCACTACCCATCTCCAAAACCACTCTCCTGTGTGTGACAGAACAGGATGAGTGACATTGTCAAACATACCATGTGAAGCCTCATCCCACATGGATTCCCAGGGAGTTAAAAGAAACTCGGAGTTGACGTATCTTGTGCTCCCATTGAGCTGAATAAAGCCCAGGTGTTAAGAGTATGGAAACGGGGAAGCTGGTAAGAGCGTAGGACCGGACTGACCGCACGAGGGCTGCATCACACTCTGCTGGGAAGGACGTGCAGGGGACCGGGCCGAGCTTCAGAGGCTGCAGGACGTGGGAGTCGGAAACAACTAGACTGAAATCCTGACTCTACCACTTAAAAGCTATACAACTTTGGACAGATCGTTCAGTCTTTCCGAGTCTCATTTTTTGCCTCTATAAAATGGGAGTAACAATCTTTTTCAGAACTGTATTAAATGAGGCAATAAATGCAAAGAAACATAATACATGTAGATATGTGGGAGTTTTTTTAATTCACTCTCTCCTTCAGTGGGTGTTTTGTTTTGTTTTGAGAGCAGAGAGCTTAGTTTCCAGTTCCAGTCCTAGGATCCTAGGACTTCAGTAAAAAATGAAGCTTACTTGCTCCACAGCGCACTTCTGGGAGATGACATCGAGTGTCAGCCTGTACTTGGTCTATCAGTGAAACATCTCCAAAGGACCCCCTCCAGCCTCACTGGCGTGGACTGCACTGGATATTGTGAACTAATCCCCAAGTTGCAAGGTTTAAAGGTACCCATCCATGAATTTGTTTTGTATTTTATTTTGATTTATTTATAGAAAGAGGGGAAGAGAGGGAGAGAAACATCAATGTGTGGTTGCCTCTCTTGTGCCCCCACTGGGGATCTGGCCCACAACCTAGGCATGTGCCCTGACTAGGAATCGAACTAGCGACCCTTTGGTTCACAGCCCACGCTCAATCCACTGAGCTACACCAGCCAGGCTGTCTTGTATTTTTAAAAGGCCCCCTAACTTGTACCTTATTAACCTAATTGAACACCCCAGCCAATAGGAGACCCCAAATTAGTTACCCAGAGCTGGGCTTTTGCCTTGCTGGTTTGATGTTAAATGCCTTATCTTTTGGGTCTGCATTTGCCTTGCTGAAAGAGATCAGAAAATGTTCTATTTTGTTGGTATTATTTCTTAAGTAACTATTAATACCGTTTTTATAAATGAATATAATTAACTCAGAGACTGGCAACTTTCTTTGAAATTTTCACTCTTTTCTCCTTTCTGAGCTTACCCTAATCTCTGACTGTAACTTGTAAACGTCTGTCCATAACTGACGAAATGACCCCCGTCTGGGCCCCGGTCAGCTCAGCAGCAGAGACGGTCACGCTGAGGAGCCGAGTGTCGCTGATATAAGAAGTAAGAAACCGAAGTGCTGTGGAGGGAAAAGCTCACGGGCAAATCCCTCCAAAAAGTCCCTTTACCACAAAGCTGAGACTTTCGGAGAGAAGTGTTAAAGGAAAACAATTACTGAAATAATAACTTATACGTGTGATTACAACACTCCATATACTGGAATTAGGGGACCCTCTTCGAGGATTAGTCTGAATATAATGTGCCAGAGGCTCCCCCTAAGTGTCCTCAAGCTTGCCTGCTCCCTCTGTGCTGCCATAAAAGGGTACAATTGGACCCAATATGTCACCTCACCCTTCATACCTCTGCAGAAGTCCTTTCACCCAGAGGTTTCCAAGTGTTCTCACAAATGTAAATCAACCAGCCTTACCGTCACTTCACTCCATAGAGACGGTGCATTTAAACAACACAGACATTTGCCCCAACAGCCTACTCAAGGTCCCCTGAGAGGTCCTTTGTGGAATCTGGAAATGGATGCTCAAAGTGTAAAATTACCTTGCAGCTTCACTGCAGATCCAAATTCACCGCATCCTTTGGCAAGTACCGCTGGAGGGAGGGACGAATCATCTTCTCTAATCTTTACAGCAAGGCTCCCACTTTTTGGCCTTTCCTCAGCCTCACCACACACCCACTTACCTGGAGACCCAGATTTCAGCTCTCCTCTTTCCTATCTTACCTGTTTCAAAAGCCAAGTGAAGACAGAACATGAATTTTTAAAAGATTTTTTAGTGAGTCACTTTGATTAAGTAAGTAGTTGCCCATGTAGTCTTTTGCCATCCGACTCTCTTCTATTTATGAAACATTCATTTTGTCACCACTCACGGTGCCAGACACAGGAAGACTATGGTCGTGCCCCTGCCTGCTTGGGAAGGACAGGCAGTGAACAAGAATCAGTGCCTTGTGGTCAGTGCTGTGGAGATGACAAACGTGATGGGCTGAGTGAGACAGGTAGGAACGGGTGGGTCGGGGAAGGTTCTTTCTGAGCAGGTGATATTTGAACTACCACCTGGAGCATGAGAATAAGTAAGACTTTTCATTTTCATTTCATTTAATTTTTACATCTTACAAATTTTTATTTCTAATAAACATCAATCTTTACTATCTCACATACACAAAAAGTTCTCAGGGGGGTCCTTTTCTTCTTTATTCCAGAGTGAAAGGAAGACCAAAAAGTGAGAAAACCACTGTAGTTCATCCCCAGCCATGCTCGGTCCATGTCTTGCTCTGACCTCATCGATGCCGTTGTGATGGAGCTGCAAACCACCCCTTCACAGGGCGTGGGCAGGGCTGACGTTTTGTCCATCCATGCCCAGGAAGCTGATGGTGGTGGCCTGTTGGACTTGGACTAGCTAGCTTCGTTTTTTACCGTTACTTTCCCATTTTGTTCTTTCTTATGTTTTTCTTTTTTGTCATTTTTATGATTTTCTTCACTTTCCCTTATGATTTTTCTTTTTTATAATTTTTCTTGTTTTTTTGTGTTATTTTTCATTTTTAAATTGTTTCTCATTTTTTTCTCCCCTTTTTTTTTTTAATTCTTATTTTGAAGTCACCATGACTAATGACCTTGCAGCCATCTTTGGCAATAAGGAGCACCTTATTGGTGATTAAATACACCTGAACACCATCAGCAAGGGATCCTTTGCCAAGGTGTGGTTGGCAAGGCATATGCTGATGGTGACAGAGGTGGCTGTCAAAGCCATTATTCAGCAGGGCTTATCTAGAGATTTTGAAGAAGTCCATTGTCTTAAGGGCTTCTGACCACCTTCTGTGGTACCATACCCCATATGTCCCCAGAGATCTTGTGGCATCAAACCTATGATGGCCCTAAGGTTGATGTCTGGAGCCTGGGGATAGTTTTGTACAGTATGGTGATGGGGGATTTGCCATTTGTGCGGGACAACTTTGGGAAAATGCAGAAGGAAATACTGAATGAGAAGTTCTGTGTACCATGTTTTATGTCAATAGAAGTCAAAAACTTTTCAAAAAATTATTGACCCTCAACCCCAGCAAAAGACCAACCCTAGAAGATATAATGAAAGATCCATGAGTCAACATGGGCCAGGAGGAGGAACTAAGGTCATACAGAGAGCCACCTTGGGGTGACATTGACTCCCAGGTGACAGAAATAATGAAAAACATGGGATTTAAGAAGCACAAGATCCAGGAGTCATTAACACACACAAAATATAACAGGATGATGGGAACATACCCGATCCTTAAAACAACAAAACCAAGATGAAGGGCCGCACCATCCAGGTGAGGCCCCTCCCCTCCCCTAACAACAGCAGTGCTTCCCCAAGCCAGGAGATTCAGCCATCAGGGCAGAGGACCAAAGAGCCTGCCATTCCCTCAAGCTGCCTGGGGTCAAGGATGACCATTCCCCCACCTGGTCTGGCATCCAGGACCACCACTCTTTTACCCAGTCCAGAGTCCAGGATAGCCACCCCAGCCCAGGCCGCCAGTGCGGCCCTGGTGGCTCCCCCCCACTCCCATCCACAGCAGCAGCAACACCAGCAGCAGCACTGGAGGAGCCCCAGAGGAAACCACCACTGAAAATGCCTCCAAGCTGCCCAGCCTGATGTGGGGCCCAGCCTCCCCCTCTGGCCACAGCCAGGGCCAGCAGGGGATGGCTCACAGAGCCTTCAGTTTTTTCTTAAAATTCTTACTCTCTAGGCCATCCACTCTCAAGTAGCATCTCAAAAGGACAAGAGTCAAACAGAAATAATTTTTAAATCGTGGATGGCCAAAGCAAGGCCACTGTCAAACTCTGGGGAAGTCAAGCCATACTCACCGTATTTCAGATGCTGAACCTGAAGGTACTCAGCTCCAGGGAGGCCAGCTGTGTGGTTCAGAAGATGAGCCAGAGGCTGGATGCAAACAGCTGCGGGTGAGAGCAGCGCCAGAAATACACGCTGTGTGTGCAGGTGCGAGGACTTGGTCCAGTGGATGATGGAGGTATGCAAACTGCTGCATCACTCTTTGCATGGGATTTACGCCAGGAGGGTATTCAGCATCTTCATGGCCTTCAGAAGTATCTTATGCAAAATACCTGCTGAGCTCGGAGGACAGCCTGGAGCCCACTGGGGGTCAGGAAGAAAGGCTGCCCTCGCTGCAGGTCCACCCCTTGGCCCCCACTGGAATGAAGCTTCAGAGATTGGACTGTTTTTTCTATTTTCCCTTCTTCCCTCCCCTACTCTCCTTTGCTCCAATGTTTGTGGAGGTTCTTATTAAAGTATTTGATTCTCCCAAATTTTGTAATAAACTTGAACCAGAAAAATAAATGAAGCTTACTGAAATAAAGAAACAAACAAAAAAAAATAGAAACAGACTTGTAGATACAGAGAGCAGACTGATGGTTGCCAGAGAGGAGGGAGGTTGGGGGGGCAGGATGGTTAAAAAGGTGAAGGCTTAAAAAGTACAATTTGTTAGTCACAAAATAGTCCTGGTGATGTAAAGTACAGCACAGGGAATACAGTCAATAATATCATAATAACTACGTGTGGTGTCAGATGGGTACCTGAAATATCAGGGGGACCACTTTGTAAAATATGATTTTCTAACCACTATGTTGTCCACCTGAAACTAATACAAAATGATATTGAATGTAAAAAAGAAAATGAAGCTTACTATATGGGCCTTCTTTAATCAGATGAAGTCAATGTCAAATAAAAAACATGCAATCAGGTGAAAACTCTTGCTCAGGCTCTGTATCACATCTCTCCCTACCTTTATTTCCAAAAAAGCCTACTTGAGTGATCAAAACCAGCCAAAAACACCTCCTCCTTGAAGCCATTCAAAACTAGTAATTGCATGCCCTCTGTCCCCACTGGAGGACGTGGATAAAGGGGCGAGCAAAGCAGACACGAGGGCCACCCCCGGAAGTGAGGGTGTATTCACAGACACGCCTCTTCCATGACACTCCAGAGTCACGCCAAGAATTCTCCATTCCGAGGTTGTCACATCGGTGTCAGGAAAAAAATGGTTGAATAAATGAATGAATGATTGGTTGAACACAACATCTTATAAAAAGTTATGTTTTTTTAGAAAAAGAGAAGTCAGGGATAGTTTAACTATAATTGTTTTTTTACTTTTAAAAATGAGTAGGTTTATTCCTGATACATATCTAGTTGACTAGCTATGGTCTTAGTCTGCTCGAACTGCCATAACAAAATACCATAAAGTTCTGGAGGATGATTAGTCCAAGGTCAAGGTGCCAGCCAATTCAGTTTCCAGGGGAGGGCTCTCTTCCTGATCTGTAGATGGCCACGTCTAGCTGTGTCCTCACATGGCAGGAAACGCAGAGAAAGGGAGCTCTGGTGTCTCTTCCTCTTCTTCTTATGAGAACACCAGCCCCATCATGGCGGAGCCCATCCTCAAGACCTCCTCTAAACCCCATTGCCTCCCTCACAGGCCACATATTCAAACTCAGTCACACCGACAGCTAGGCTTTCAACATATGAATTTGGTGGTGAGGACACAAGTATTCAGTACATAACAGCAACCATCTTTCCTAACTAACCCAATAAAGGGCGAACAAAAACTTTGCAGGAGAGATTTTTTTTTTTTAATGATTAGTTTGTTTTAAATATTTTTTTAATTAAACAAAAGGAAGACATTTTCCCAGGGGCAGAAATCCCATTTCATGGAATAATCGGGCAACAGTGGCGGACCCTAACCGTAGCCATGTGACCATCCATGTTGGACATGGGTCATGTCACCTCACTTCTTGTTCCTGAACAGGATCTGGCCTGAGTGAACCCTGGGTCCCTCCCCAGTTCTGCCATACTGAGGTTCTTGTGGTCGTAGCCACCCTAAACATTGATTTTTAATCTGTATGTCCCTTTGTTGCCTCTCCTCATCAATCTCTAATACAGATTAAACAGAATTTCACAAATGACAATGACAGCTGTTTCCACTCAAGGCTGCACCATCCGTCAAGGAAGCCACTGCCCTCCGCGTCCCCTCCCCCACACGGGTGGCCCGCACCCTCATTACAGCACCCGGAGCCCTACTGGAGGCAATCCGCACTTACTTTATTTAGCAAAAAGACGAAAACAGAAACCAAATTGAAACTCTTTCAGAGGGTGCCTTGAACTTGAAAAAAATACCTAATTCCACTTACATGAGAGATGCTCCTCAGGAGTTTGTAAATGCTTATACTCTAAAAAATGACAACACCCGAACCATGTAACTTCTCAGTTTCCACAAAGACCGAGGCTGATGCAGTGCTGCTGTGACGTGCAGTGCATTTTCTGTTTTGAATCCTGCAAATGTGTGATTGCAGTCGAACAAAGCTGTGCCCACAGACCCCTCAAAGAACAGGAAGCCCCCTTTGAAGGCCTACTATATGGAACGTTCACCTTGCTAGTTCAGGGTTCCTCTCTGTGTTTCTCCCAGATAACCTTCATCTCAATTGCAAATTTTAATAGAGGCAGATGAGTAATAAAAGTTAAAAGGACTTCTCTTTCCCCCTGCTGTTTTCCATTAACAGTGCATTGTGCTGTATTACTTTCCAATGTTTACTAAAAACATTTCATAAGTATTAGAGAAATAGGCTAGCAAGAATGGTGATCACAAAATAGTAAACAGCAGAAGATCGGACATTTGAACAGAGAAAGTTCGCATCAGCCATACTCACGTGCAGACAGGCGGCCCAGCCCCCTCCAATGCAGTGCGCTCCATGAAATCCCATGGGAGAGAAAAGCCGACTTATTCTCTTTTGCACTGAATTCTACAGTCACTCCCTTCCTGCGGGTGGAGAGTGCCCTGCAGTGGTAAGTGGAAAGCATGAGATCGATGACAGGACATTACCAATAAGTAGTGTGTGTACCAATTTGCAAAACTCTCCATTCCCAAACACCCATTGCCTGGCAGACCCAGGGCCAGAAGCCTCCATGTACACTGCCTCCTGCAGTTCTTACAACACTGTGAAAGGCAGTATTATCTCCATTTTACAGGCAAGAGAATTTAAAGAAATTTCCCCAAGGTCACACTTTCTTGGTAAGTGACAAGTACCCGGTTCTGGTAGATTCCTAAACTCATGGCCCTGTACACTATGAACAGGGAGCCCTTAGGGATAAAAAGACACTCTATGCTATGGACTAAATTATGTCCCCCACCCAGAAAAAAATTCACATGTTGAATTCCTAATCCCAATGTAACAATATTTGCAGATACAGCCTTTATGGAGGCAATTAAGGCTAAATGAGTTCATAACGGTGGGGTCCTGATCCAACGGGTTTACTGTCCTTATAAAATGAGATACTGGAGAGTCCCCACCCCCGTGCCTCTCTCCAAGGATGCACAAAAAAGAGGTCATGTGAGCACCTGGCAAGAAGGCCAGGATATAACAGCCAGGAAGTGGACCCTCACCAGACACCCCACTGGCGGGAATCTTGACCATGCATTGCTAGCCTCCAAAACTGAGAAAATCAATTTCTCTTTAAGCCACCCAGTCTTTGGTGCCATGTCTTGTTATGGCAGCCTGAGCAGACTAACATACCCGACATATCCTGCAACCCCCCTCAGCCTTCTCTAACCCTCCCACCATCTCTCCTCACCTGTTGCACTCTCCTTGGCCACCCTTCTATCCTACCACCAACGTGATCTTTCCGAAAGGCAAACCTTATCCTCGGTCTCCCCGAAACACCTACTTTTGCCATACGGTTAGGTTGTTTGCCGGCTTTTTCTATCACAAACAGAGCTACAGTGAATAGCCTTGTGCGTGAACCATTTCACACCTGCAACACTCAACCTCTTTTGTCCATTGCACCTACATGACGGGTGTGTGTGACAGTATTTGCTCTTGGGCCTTCAGAATTAATACTACTGTTAAACAATCCCTCCTCGGGCCCATTTTCTGCCACTCCATTATTTTTTCTTCTTTCGTCTCTGTCCTAATCACATGCCTATTAACTAGCAACATTCCTTCTGTTTCGCACTTAAAGAAACCTGATGAGTTTAATAATGTTCATTTATGACCTCAAAACTAGATGTCCACACAGCAAACACGCAGCAAACTGCACACAGCGCTGTGGCCGTCATCTCCCTGTTGAAGAAGGGCAGAGATGACATGTTTTGGCTTTGGAGTGTAGCTTTGTTCCTGATCTGTGGCTTCAGGTACAACTGTGACTAAAGGCTCTTCTACAACAGTAACAAAGGCCATGCATTCTTCATGACAGAGCCTCTAAATCCTCTGAGCCTGTCTAGGTTTGGCTTAGAGGCAATTCTAATGAATAAAGTCCTCTGGGTTCTCACCCTTGAGGATTAAGAGTAGCACATAATAAAGCTAGAACTAAACATTAATAACAGCCAGAAGTGATGATTTACGGTGAAGGTGAGGCATCTGAACTGTAAAAGCATAAAACAGCACTCTAAGACCATTTAATGTAGAAGAAATAGCCCTATGTAAGTAAACTGCTCCTGAGGGCACCACTTACAATATTACAACACGAGGAGCTGATGAAGCAAAGTCACTGAAATACTAAGTCATGGTTATCCTGTTCTTTTTAAGCAAATAGAAAAAGGGGGGGGGGGTGTCAATATACAAAAAGATAGGGAACAGGACAACCCTTGAGAAGGATTTCATGTTACTTTACCTCATGAATCACCACTGCTGATGGGGTAGATATTATCGTTACCACGTCATAGAAGAGAGTCAGAGGTAATTACCCAGGGCTACCCAGCTATTCAAATTCAGGTCTGATTCCAAACTCCTTGTTGTTCACGCTGAGTCACGCTCTCTCTTGCCACGCTCACTGCTACATTAAGAATTAAAGTGCTGTGAGCCCACTCAGGAACCTGATGCCAGTTCATAACATCATTTCAGTGGGAAGAATTGGTGACCTGTGTCGAGCAATCTGCACATGAATTTTAAAAACCCAACCTATTCATTTCCTGAGTTCATCCTGTAGGACATTTGTTACCCCTGAAAGTCCTACCTAGCACAATGCAGGACAAATATATTTTGTCAGGTTTTTAGATGGTTTCCCATATGACTGTTTAAATAAAAACCTAATTGATTAATTAATTAATCATTAACTGCTGAAAAAAATGGAAAAGCTGGAACTGTGGCCAGAGGCCAACATCCATTTTGGATGCATATTAGCATGATGTGAAATCAGGAGAAGGCTGGGATCTCGTTGAGGAATTTAAAGTCTAAACAGATAAGACATTTCTGGGACACTTTTTCCACAAGCCCTGGATGGTTCCATGGATTCGAAGCCTGTTTGGATATACTCTCTATCCAAGAAAGTAGCGAGATGGAAAATTTAGGTTCTGTAGCTGCTAGGGCATCCACATGACATCTGCAGAGAGCATTACGGAGAGGGAAGGAAACTAGTCTTGGCAAACTTTCAAATTTTTGATAGAGCACATATCAGCAATAAAGAGAAGCACATCCACTTAGGAACTTACATTCTCTTATTCATTAATTCATTCAAAGAATATTTATTAAGCATCTACCATGTCTTGAGCACTTTTTAAAGCATTAGGATTTTAACAGTGAATAAGTTCATTCCCTACTCCTATGGACCTTACATTTTTAGTAAATCCTTATTTTTCTTTTTATGGAAAAAGACATATTTTTAATTATGTATTTATTCTATATGGTGGATGAAAGCATTTTCTTCTGCAAATCTATTTATAGAAAGTTTTCTCCCAGAATTGTGCCAGACACACAGTAGGTGCTTAAAAAACTGCCAGTGAATGAAGGCATAAATGAATGAATGAGAGCTTGGCTTTCAAAAGGCAACTCCACTTTGTAAACTTTTGACTGGGGGAGGTAAACAAATTCACTGAAAACCAATTCATTGAATGAGCAATTTTCCAACGTTACAGCAAAAGTGAAACAAAATGATGAATTGATTACCTGACAAGTTAATCATTTGGTAAACTGATGTGGGAACTTAGGTAATGGGTCACCTGAAAAATCAGTTGTTTCTAAAGCATTTCTTGAGCAACGACGGAGCCTGCATCTCCAAAGCAGGGGTGCAGCCTGGACAGTGTCCGTGGCAATGTCCCTCTGATCAAGCATATGTCACAGTCCATCCATTTCAGTCCTCTCTCCCCCACCTAGGTGACCCTGCCCTTGCTTTTTTGTGTCCTTCTGCTCCTCCAGCCCTTGTCTCCTGTCACAACGCATTTCCCTTTCTCTCATCTCCGGTACATGCCTCGGTCATCGCTGTCAGGTCTGCAGCTCTGGGCACCAACCAGTGAATGTGTTTGTCCTTTCTTCCCGCACTCCTTCTCACCCTACTTCCACCCTAGCCCCCCACGCACACTATGGTCTATTTCAGGAAAGCATCCAGTGAGGGAAAAAAGAAAATGTGTGTGTCAATAGAAAACTCTGCGTTGTCTAGAGGCTACCCCTTCAGGCTGTGTGATTCCAGCCTCTCACTGTTGAGCACCGCCTGCATACAGCGCACCCTGCCAGGTTATGGGATTCCAGCCCTGTTCATTGTCCCTGTTTTCCAACTCTGTACAGATGTCTCGTCTTTGAATTCCCTTTTGAACCACTTACAACAGCTGCCTAGTTCCCTCACCCAATGGGTAAACAAAGTCGTTAACATGTGTTCCTTGTTACGTCTGTATGAGGAACATGACTTTGCCTTTTCTCGAAAATTATCTTTGAACACCTTCCATTTTCGCTAGCTTACCTGCATTTGCACAGTATTCAGAGTAGCGCCACTGAACTGGGAGTGGGGGTGACACCTGTGTGGGTTTGTTGATGGCCTTGAATAGCCATTACAAGCCAGAGGACCTTGGTTCACTGGTGGCCTTTGACCAGTTACTTCTAGTGCTCGTGGGGTTTCATTTGCCTTTGCTTTTTATCATAACCAAAATATTTGGAAATATTTGAAGGGGAACTATGAGTTACTTTAAACAACTTTGTTGGTACTTGATTTATATACCATAAAGCTCATCCATTTAAAGTACGTAATTCAATAGATTTCAGCATATTCACAAAGCTGCACAATCATTACCACAATCAACTTTAGAACATTCTCATTTCACCAAGATTATCAGTCACTCCCAATTTACCCACAATTCTCTGAGCCCCTGGCACCCACTAATCTACCTTCCACCTCTATGGATTTGTCTACTCCAGATATTTCATATAAATGGAATCACACAATATGTGGTCTTTTGTAACTGGCTTATTTCACTTCGCACAGTGTTTTCAGGGTTAGTCCATATGGTAGCGTGTGTCAATACTTTATTTCTTTCTGTAAATGAGTTACCAAATTATATTCTATTATGTGGATATTCCACATTTATTTTTCCATTCAACAATTGGGTACTTGGGTTGTTCTGCTTTTTAGTTCTTATAAATAATGCTGATTCAAACATTCTTCACAATTTTATGTAGATGTGCATTTTTATTTCTCTTGGGTATATACCTCGGCAGGGTCACATGATAACCCTATGTTGGACCTCTATAGGAACTGCCAGATTGTTTTCCAAGGTACCGTTTTACATCCCTACCAGCACTGTGGAGGGTCCCCTTCCTCTCAAGCTCTGACAATAAAGAGTAAAAGCAAAAACTAATTCACAAAACTACTGTGTTTGTTTTCCCTCAAATTCAGAGAGATTTCCCTCAAATTGATGTCAAGTTAATAAAGTCGCTTTAATCTATTATTCAAATCAAAACTGGCAGTTTTATAGTCACTTATATGTTCTTCATAGATAGTTCCTGACAATGGCCTTAGCCTGAAAAATAAGCTTCAACTATGAACTTTTTCTATTAAAGGGATCATATCTCCTACAACAGAATATTTTTATTAAAAAATTAAACATGCACAGAAATTAAAATTTATCTCTTTACATGTATAGTGACTCTGTCCACCAGCCATTCAAGAAAATGATCCTCATGTTTAAAAATTATACAACTTCTAATTCACCAAAATAATTAAATAATGTGTGACAGCTTGGTGCCTAATATACGGATATTTTATTTCTTGTACAGAAGCTATCCTTCCATGTCACTTCAAGAAAACAATCAGGGGAAATACATTTTCACTCCCTCCAGAAGGCAAACGCGGTAAGCAGACCCAGGCAGCAGCGGAGGAGCTGGAGTTCATTTTGGACCCTCTTAGGTACAGCCTTAGATAGACTCACTGACCCCAAGATCAATCATTTCTGCTGGGAGACACCACTTTAGGATGAATGGCACTTAGCAAGCAATTCTTGTCTCATTGTTTTCATAGGCATACCTTGTCTCAGCAAGCATCCTGAAGACTGCCTGGAACAAAGACTCACACATCTGAGTGTCTCCGGCATCCGTCCCGGCATCCCACACAGAATTGCAGTCACATGCGTGGGGTCCTTGCCAAGTACCTAGTCTCTTGTGCCTCCTTCCTTCCACCTCTGTAAAAGAGGAATAAGACTTGGACTTCACTGGGTTGTTGTGAAGACTGATTGAGAGAATGTAGATGCAATGCCTAGCACCCACCCTAACTCATGCCCTGTGGTCACTTATTCTACCATGGCCTTTAGTCATGACACAGACAGCATTTCTAGACTTCGGAAATTCTTAGCACAAAAGGAGGTGAGAACTTAAAGCACTGGATTAAACTAACCACCGAAGTACATTTCGAAATCAAGCACTGTATCGGGGCTAAGGGTTAACGTAACTGCATTAAGCTCATCCAGGGCTGCCCTGGCTCAGACGGCTCCTCTGCGCGTTCTGCCATCAGGTTAGAACAAACAACGTCCCCTCCCAGCTCACAAAAAAAAAACAACAAAGAAGTAATTTTGTCAATCTTGTTAATTAGCAAGGAAACAAATTTAAAATACCCTCTAGCATGATTTTAAACACTATGAAACAAGAAATAAAAATTACTTAATAGGGCATGAAGTTTATTGTTTTCTTTAAAAGACAAAGCTGAAGATTCTTATAGCCGCCCCAAAGAAATTATCCAGGTTTACCTACTAAAGCAACTTATCGTCTGCTGTGGCTGATGATTCTGTAGGGTCGAGAGGATGCAGTGGAAATAAAATTTTGTGAACCGTGAATCAAGCCGCAGAAGCTGATGCAAGCCGTGACTCAGGGACGCACACTAGTCACGGCCAACACTGTGTGTGCATCTTTCATATCATCTGTCTCAGCAGTCATAATTGTAGTTGCCAGATGATTGCCATAAAAAGAGCTGATGTCAGATAAAAATGAATCATGATGTCCAAGGAAACGCAAACAAGTGTTAAAATATTAATCTGCATAGCATTTTTGGCAGTAACAAAAACATAATGGTAATAACCTGAGTCTGAACCTTAGTATGAACTTGTTCAAGAAATATTTTATGTTAGATTATCTGTTGGAAACAGCAATTTAATTCTTTCAGCAGTCACTAATCTTTCTCAAAATGAACAAGTAATGGTAAAAAAAAAGGGGGTGGTGTGCAGGGAGGAGAGAATAGGGGAGGAGGACAGAGGAGAGAAAAAAGGAGGGAAGGTACGCAAGACAGGTAAGCATTATAAGACATTATTTACCTTTCAAGAAAACGAAGGACAAGAAAGACCTTCAAAGTCCAAATAATCACACTAAAGAAAAATTATAGTTGCAATGAGTTTTCATTGTACAAATAAAAGTCTGAAGATTTCTATTTCCATGATTAATTTAAAACCTTCTACCCTGGCTGCTGTGGTTCAGTGGACTGAGTGGCGGTCTGCAAACCAAAGGGTCGCCGGTTTGATTCCCAGTCAGGACACATGCCTGGGTTGCGGGCCAGGTCCCCAGTAGTGGGCGTGCAAGAGACAACCACACATTGATGTTTCTCTTCCTCTCTTTCTCCCTCCCTTCTCCTCTCTCTAAAAATAAATAAATAAAATAGTTTTAAAAAAGCTTTAAAATTATCCTTTCAAAAGCTGGTAACATAAACGCATTTGCTGCAGGATCCAAAACTTTTTACCTGGAGGCTGTGGAGTAAGAAGGTCAAGTTCCGGGTAAGAGAAATAGTAGCAAACACTTTCTGACTCATGAAATAAATGCATAACCTAAATTACTTTAGATATTAATGAAGGAGAAATGTACTGTATCCTCATTCAAATAAACAAATTTGATTGCATTTAAAACTTACCTTTACTAAAACCTCCCTTGCAGATGTTTATCCAGGATGCTATGGGCCCAGAGCTACCCCTGGTGGCCATACACAGACTTACAAGAAATTGTTCTGAACCT
>VMDR010012993.1:0-25643 GCA_007922815.1 Macrotus californicus | reverse complement strand
TTAATTCCTCCTTTTCTTTGATTTTTCTTTTCTGTGAATGCTTCTAGCACTCACCTCCCTGTGAATCCTTACTTTTCTCTGGGTTGCCCAGATGGCTGTTGTCCCTGGCATTTTGTTGCTACAAGCATGTGCCTTAGCCTCCCTACACACCAACACTCTTGGAGGACAGAAAATCTGTCTTGTCCCAGCTCCTAGCACAGTGACCAATGGCTACCTCATTGACTAGCTCAACTCAATGGTCCTCAAATTTTAGCATCTATCAGAATCTTCTGTACTGCTGAGCTCCATCTCCATAACTTCTGATACAGTAAGTCTAGGGAGGGACAGAGACTGAGAATTTGAATTTCTAACAAGTTCCCAGGTGACACTGCTGCTATTCAAGGGAACACACTTGGAGGGCCATTGGCTTAAGTCAACCATGGACCCTTGATCAAATGACATCTTGTGTGATCTATTCTCTCTCTCCCTTTCCTTTTAAAGCAGAATTGGCATGATGCTGCACACACAGTTTTGTATTCTGTTGGTTTAACCTATCATTAACCTGTGGTGGGTGTTCTTCAAGCCCCCATACAGACTAGCTCTGAGAAGTTTAATCCCATTTGAGGGCAGTGGTAATGGGAAAAAAGGTTTTAGTGTCTCTGAACCAGGTGGGAGAATTTATGGGAAGTGAATGTGAGGGTCCTATTGAGGAGCCGTGATTTCTTAGGCTGGTCACAGTATCCTAAGCTTAGAAATCAAGTCAGGGCACAACCCAGCTTCTGATGGCTAGGATGTGCTCAAGCTGGGCTTACCATTACTGATCAGCTGAGCTTCATCCTGAAGATACCCCATCAAGGGGACACTCTCTGTACTGAGGGGTGAGAAGAGTCATCCTGGATGCTCCAGCCCTGATCTTGAAGCCTGGAGGAACTGGAGGAGGGGATTCAGTGCTGATGTGTGAGTCAAGCAAAGAGAGGCTGGTATGAGTATGAGGAATGCCTCCTCGTATTTTAAAAGTATATCCACAGGGATGGGTGTTTGTGCATGAAGAGTGCTGAAGAGTCTCATCTCAATTTTCCATGAGGTTTTTGACAAGTATATTATTTTAAGGGGAATATCTTATCCTGGAAAGAACACCCCCAAGAACACAATGCTCATGACTGATTTTAGTTGTCACTGGGGACAGTCTATCTAAGCTTCGAGAGTATAAGTACATCCCAGATACGTGTGTGTGCATGTGCACACCAACAATTTTCACCCCAGGAGGACCAGAGCCTGTGGATAAGTGCTCAGCTGCCCCCTTTTTTCCAGGCAGACAGTTCTGGTGGCACTGTGTATGACTCCGTGTGTTTGAACTCCCTTTGCTCAGCAGCAGTCTCAGTATATGTCCTTCTATTGGTTTTTCTTCCTCTCGTCTCACTCACCTGGCTCCCTCACTTCTTTAGGATTACCCTCCTAAAGAAATGATCTGTACCAAGTTCTTGTCTTGAGTGTCCTTATTTTTAGAGGATCTCAGACTAATAAAGGTGACGTGACTTGATCCATCTCTTCTGGCAAATGGCCATGATCCTCCATCCTGCTGGCCATTGTCTGATCTGCAGGCACATCCCTGAAAGCTCATGAAAACTGCTAAATGAGAGAGGAGGGTGCCAAAGGTTAGGTGGATGGTTTAAACTGGATTTCACAGGAACCAGGTTTCTGTGTAAGGTACAGGATATTTGCAGGGGTGAGAGGCCACAAGTCGTGCATGAAGTGGGGTTGCTCTTTATTATTTGTTAGAGGTATGAGATTTCAAAATAAGAAACTTAAAAACATGATTCTGCTGCTAAAAAAAATCTCCAACGCCACTTGGTTAGGGTTGAAAGCTTGCCTTAACAAGGGCAAAAGCTTTTCCCCAAAGCAGGTGTGAGCAATATTTTCCTCTTCATGTCTCCGCTCTTACTTGTGCTACTATTGTTTAGAGAAAATGGGCTGCATGGTCCTTGGGCAGGAAGATGGGAAGTTGAGCTCTTAGCTTCAGGACATACTTCCATTTTTTTTTGATGGAGTGGGAGAGAAGGCTTCAGTCCCGACATTGGCTGTACACTGGCCAGGCACCCCTGTTTCATGAGGCCAGGAAAAAAATCATACAATAATCTGTCTACAGTACTCTTGTTCATCTAAAATCAATTAGGAAAAACATCAGGGGCAACAGGGAAGGGGGCTAGAAGTCACAAAATTGGACTAAGCTGCTTAAATTTGCTTAGGGAAAAATCAAAGTCCTTAAGGCAGGAAGGGATTGGTACTTTGACATGGTGAATTTATTTTGTTTATTTAGAAATGTGCAGAGTAGGCAAAAAAAAAATAGATACCTTGATTGTTATGTAGAGGATGTAAGTAGACTTAAAAGTCATTGACCAGAGACCTGTCTGTAAGTTAGGTTTAAATGCCCTGCCATTTCCAGATGCAAAGTTTTTTCAGGACTGTGGTTCCTGAGATTAGTGGGAAAGTATTGGGTTGGCTGTCTGGACAGCACTGGGGAGTAGAATTCAGTATGTCTGGGATGGGTCCTCATGCCTGGAAGTTTTTTAACATGCCCTCTAGGTTATTTTGACGTGCAATCAGGCATTGGTAACTTTTACCCCATTACGGTGTGCTGGTCTCGTTAGTAGGTCATTCACAGCAGGAGCCACTGTGGGCAATTCTGGCATCTTAAATGTTGTGGGGCAACCATCTATGGTGACCCTTCAATTCCCAGAGCCTGGGAAACACAGCAGCCCTCATGCTTGCAATCCAGGGATGAGGCCAGTGTTCTCTGATGGGAGCTTCCCATGATGGGGATAGAAGAGCTGGTTAAAGCACAGATTGGACTGAAATAGCTATCAGTGACCTTGCCTACAGCTCTTTTATGTCAATTTGAAATGTCCCAAATTCTGAAGTTTCTCAGGGGAGTAATCAAGGCAAACTGCCTCTTTCTTCTATAAAGCTGTGTATCATCTCTCCTCCCTGATGAGATGTTCAAGGACACGTTTGCACTTAGTCCTATTTCATGCTGGAGAAAATAGAAATGTGGACTGAGGAAGGCGTTGCTCAAAGTGGAGGTGATGCTCCAGGGCATGAAGAACTGGGAAGGGAGAAGGAAAGGAAGGAGAGGGCTGTGATGAGAGAAAAGAGGGGTGTGAAAAGAATGAAATGGAGAGAGAAATGGGAAAAGACATGGAGGGAAGGGGGCATAAAAATCGGAGAAGTGGGAGGAAAATGGTACAGCAGCTTATTCGGGGTTCCACAGGCAGCTACTAGCAGACCAGGTGGGATATGATTATCTGCCATTTCTTCCACTCATGGGGTAGATGGAGTTGCAGTGGTGCCACTGATTAGCTAGACCTTGTTTGTCACATACAGTACCTAGATGATGGGAGGCAAAATGGAAGGAGAGATGTGGGAGCAACCCACTTTTTAGGGAAAAGTCTGAAATAAAATCAGAGTACAGTCATCAGATTCACTGATGGTGCCTTTATAAATGCAGAGGGTAGAAACTCCAAATAGTCTAAGTAGATGGACAGCTGACCTCTCCTCTTCTGGATTCAGTTACTTTGTTTTGGGACTCTAGTCCTCTCTTCACATTTGATTCATTTCAGGCTAAAGGACAATTTGCTTTGGATTAGCCTTGGTAGCCATGCTCACCTCTTTAGTGCTGATTATTTCTGACTACTGATTCTTTACATGCTCTGCTCCTCAGTGGTACCGGTCTGGTTCACCAAGGATTCTGGATCATTGCTGTTCATTTATTCATTCAATACATATATATTGAACAATTATACATTTCCGTAGGGCCAGATATGGTGATTACTGAACATGCAATGGTAAACACATCCCTGTTCTTTTGGTCTACCATATCAATTCTCAACCTGTTCTCACATTACAGGCACTTTATTGTACCTTTGTCCAGGATCCAGCTCTGACTTACTGCATCAAAATCTCTGAGTGGGACATCCAATTGATTCTGAGGCTCACACAGGCTTAAGAACCACTGGGAAAGGGTGCTCTCTAAACACTGGTATTATTTGGGTCTTCAGAATTCCATCTTAGTCTCCACCTCAGGGGGCACATGAAAAGCATCTGATTTCCCATCTCGGCTCTAAGTAGCATTTCCTCCATGGCTTAGACTGCTGCTGGACAGCTCCTCCTTCCACAGACCCAGCTGGCAATGCTCAGGCCAGACGTGGATTCAACTTATATATAGCTTCGGTAACACTGTTTCCTGTCTTGTCTTTCTGTGCTTCAAAGTGGAGTGGCCTCTAGCTGTCACTGATCTTTGTGCAGCTTCTCAGTTGATCCATCACCAGTGTAACCAGTCTCCTGTCATGAATTTCTTCTACTTGAAATGCATGGAGTGGTTTCTGTTTTCCTGAACGGTTTCATATACAAAGTAAAAGTCAATGGAAGGCACCAATAAAGTGGCAGTTATCCTATCCCCTGTGAGTGTTGCACATGGTATAACAGGAGGCAAAGACTGAGGTTGCTGGGAAAAAGATGTTCATATCTTGCATCTGAAGCATCCAAAACAACTTCTGATTAGTGGATCATGGACTACCTATATTCAAACCACCTGGGAAGTGATTCCTGGTTATCACCACCAATCTGCTGAATCAAATTCTCTGGCTAGGGTCAGAAAGTACCAATTTAAAGAGATTCCTCCGGAGGTCGATATGTATCCTGATGCATACAGCCACGCTGCTATAGAAAGCTGAAAATGACCTGAACCTCACAGAGAGATGGGTATGTTTCTTCAGGATTCAGTTTCAGTTCTACCTCTGACTCATGACCACTGAACAGGGCAATGTCCTCTCACCATACAGGACAGCTCCATGAAGACCAATTGACCTGTGTTGGCAAAGCCCAAACTCACAGGCATCTCTTTGAAATATCACAGTATTTTTGGACCTGGAGGAGACGTTTAGTACGTTAAAGCAGTGTGACTGGATGGGCATGGATCATCAACTCTTTTGGACCTATGTTAGGATCGGAGCTCAGGAATCTTGGCTGTATACTTAACCTTTAGTGATCTTCAATACTTTGACAGTAACCTTTCCTTGTAGGGTGGTTGTGAGGAGTAAATAAAACAACAGCTATCAATCTCCCAACACAGAGACGGCATCAAGAGCAGTTGGCTCCCTTCCCTTTTCTTCCTTCCCCCTCCCTCCAGCGTATAGTGTATACCCATGCTTTTGGCCCAAACTTTCTGGAAAAAAATCTTTTGTTTTAACTTTTTAATAAAATTTTTTATTATTTATGTTTAGAAACAAAACCGACTATTGTATTCCAGGGTATTAATTTGCATATAGGTGTCGTTATTGCTTTCTAGGGTTGCACTTTTAATGCATGAGCGTAAATAAAATATTTAAACACTTTTATATAGATATGGAATTAGTACAACCCATGTTTAATGTGCATCTGTATTTTTCCCTCAAATATTTGAGAAAAAAAACGCACATTATACTCAGAAAAATACAGTAAATTCGCTCAGGTGCCATGCCTGCAACTGTTTGTTTTTTTAATTTTTGGGAAGTTGTTATTTTGTTGGGTTTATTTTTTAAAAGATTTTATTACTTTATTGTTGTTCAATTACAGTTGTCTGCATTTTTTCCCCCACCACTCACCCCCACCCCAGCCAGTCCCAGCTCCCTCTCTTGCTTCCACCCTCCCCCTTGGTTATGTCCATGTGTCCTTTATAGTGGTTCCTGGAAACCCTTTCCCCCACTGTTCCCTCCCCCCTCCATTCTGGCTATTGTTATATTGTTCTTAATTTCAATGTCTCTGGTTGTATTTTGTTTGCTTTGTGCCTACAATTTGAATAGTTGTGTTATTTGGCCACTCCTCAGGCATTGGGAATGGGTGTGTGTGTGATACTATCCACATGACCTGGTGGGAGTGGTGGTGGAGGTTGGGGAGTAGAAGGGGAAGAACTTCTACCGAAACAACATTGTAAAACATTTAACTAATTATCAATTAGCTGCATATTCTGTGATTGCTCTGCCCACTTTCTTTTTCTGTCTAGCACTTGATGTTTTGAATTATATCTTTTCACCCTTTTTCTCATTTATATTCCATCCACATCTCCAAATAACTCTTGCCAACTTGTGGCCATTAATTTTTTTATTAGAATACCTACCTGTTTTCACTTACTTTTAGGGTAAGGCATTCTCTCTCTCAAGTGTTTGAATCATTTACTATTAGTCTGCTTCCTTTGGAATAAATACTTAATTAATACAATCATATTCTTTCATTTTCCTCTAAGAAAATTCCAAACTTTGTAAATGTACAAGCTATACTACTCTCTATCGGGAGGCTCTTTTCTTTCCTTAGTATCTGAAACTGAGCAAAACAAAACATAGAGAGAGAGCTTTCAAATATGCATGAGATGGGTTTCTTCATAGTGGTCTCATGAGAAATTTGTGTAGATTAATAAGACACAATTGTACCTGTTTTCCTAAGAGTTGTTTAAGATTATGATTACCAGGAAACCCTCTCTGCCCATCAAAATGCAGTCTAAAAATTTTTTTGAGTGTGAGAAGGTAAATGCCCTTATGCCTTATGGGGCCCTTTCCTGCTATCCCTTGAGTTCTGGGTCTGAACTCTGCACATCTGCTTCTCTGAAGAATATCATGTCCAAGAGGAGAAATAATCTGTTGCTTATGCATGAACACATGAATATCATTGAAATGGTGCCTAACAGAAAGCCCTGGCTTTGAAATAGTGCTTGTTGAAAGAAACTAGTGACAAATACCAGTGAAGATAATAACGTCAGATGTCATTTAGTGGCAACTGTCCTGGAGGGTTTTTTATTTTTTATTTTTAGAGAGAGAGAGGGGAAGGGACAGAGAAATAGAGGGAGAGAAACATCAATGTGTGAGAGAAACATCAACTGGTTGCCTCTTGCATACCCCCAACTGGGGACCTGGCCTGCAACACAGGCAGGTTCCCTGGCTGGGACTTGAACTAGTGACCTCTTGATTCGCAGGCTGGTACTCAATCCACTGAGTCACACCAACCAGGGCAAGCCTGGAGGTTTTATTCATATACCAAACCTCCCTTACTGATTTGGACTCTGCCCCCGGAATCCGTGTGTTGTGGATGTTTATGCTGTGGCTGCAACAAACAATGAACAAATTCACACAGACTAAAGAAGTCCAGTGGAGAAAAAGGGACAGCATGGCTGCTCTCTAAGTGAAAAAGAGAGGGCCAGCCCCGACTCCTGCCTGGACAGGCTTTTATTGATATTCTAGGTACATTACATCAAGGATGGCCCTCATTTACTATGCACAGGTTCACTTTAGGTGGTTACCCTTTATAGATAACAAAGAAAAGAATGTTGCCAATTGCTTCAAAGAGAAAGGACATTTGCAAATGTAAAGGGGAGAAGTGGCTGAACTGGTTACACCCATACTTGGGAGGTTTAGCACAGATTGCAGTAAACCTCTGCTGTCTCGATTCTGGGTGAGGGAGTTTTTTTAGCAAGAGCAAGTCTCAAAGCAGCCTATGTACAATGCAGGCCTGATTCCTCACAGGGGAACTGATCTGTAGGTTGGCTTCCTGTGTGCTGAACATGCACCTGTCTGTTTTCAGAACAGAGCTGAGCTACATTTGGCATTCCATGCAGATAGGTTCCCCATACCTTACCATCCTGTTCTGGTTATATGTTGCTGTGTAACAAATCACCCCAAAACTTAGTGACTTAAAGCAACACTCATTTCATTGTATCCCATGATTTTGTTGCTCAGCTGGGTGATTCTTATGCTCTACACCCATCAATTCAGGTCATTTGGTTGTATTTAGCTGGAGGATGGGCTGGTCTGGAGGGTTGAGATGGCTTCATCTTATGGCTAATGTCCTACTGGGGATGGCTGGAAGGCTGGGCTCAGCTGGAAAGTTGACCAGAGCACCTGCACATCACCTCTCCAATGTGCACTTAGAGCCTCCAGAGAGAATTTGCAAGAGTTACAGAAGGAAGCTGCAACTCTTCTGATCTTGCCTTGGAATTTCAAAAAAGTCACTCTGTCACATTCTCCTAGTCAAACAAGTCACTAAGGGAAGTCCTGATACAGGAGATGGGAATTATTGTAGCAAAGAACATGTGGCTGTTTTTCCTCTAGCT
Organism: Macrotus californicus; assembly: GCA_007922815.1. Taxonomy (NCBI): domain Eukaryota; kingdom Metazoa; phylum Chordata; class Mammalia; order Chiroptera; family Phyllostomidae; genus Macrotus; species Macrotus californicus. The sequence continues at coordinate 17,530 of VMDR010012993.1, read as the reverse complement.
CACCTGCTTTACCTTTTCTTTTCTGTAGCAGTTATCACCTCCTAACATACTATATAAATTACTCATTTATTAGGCTTAATGCTTACTGTTAATCTATCTACACTTGAATGTAAACTTCATGGTGAGGATCTTTGTCTACTTTCTTTACTGGTGTATCCTACTGTCTGGAACATAGTAGGTGTTCAGTTATTAATTGATGATTGTTGAAAGAATTATTTCAATTAATCTTCTCACTGCCCCTTGAGAAAGCTACTATTATTATCCTCATTTTACAGATGAGATACTGAGGCACAGAAAGGTAAAGCCACTTATTCAAAGTCACACAGGTAGTAAGTGGCAGAGCCAGGGCTTGAACTCAGGTGTCTCTGATGTACTTTTGTGGATCAGAAACTAATTCCATGCCAGAAAAGAAATTCAGTACATGAGAGGGCAAGCAAAGAGCTGTAATCATGGCTGTTTCTTACTCCTCAAGCCAAGTAAATGACTGGCTCAAGTCTGTGGTTTCTTCTTGAAATGGCTTATTTTAGTCATTGGCTTAGCCTTCTTTTTACCAGAAAGACCTAGGGAAAGATGGCTGTGGAAAATCTAGTGTGGGGTGAGCTCCCTACTGCTCTCAGCCCTGCTGGCACTGACAGTCAATGTGAGACTCATGGATGTGAAAGAGGTTCCTCATTTCATTGTGAAATAAAGCCCAGCTGAACTGTAATGAGTAACAACTTTCTCTGCATTCCTATTGAATAATTCCATGTAATATCCTCCTGTCTATATTTAGATGTGACACATGGTCTCTGTGTAAAGATGATGATGTGATTTAGGGTACAATGTTGTGAAAGCCACTCCGTGCAGGAAGCCTGATGGCTAGAATTACACCTCCTTCCCCATCCCCCTGCCAAATGCAAAAGCCAAGCTTCCCAACATCTCCTGGAAACTGCTTCAGTTCCCTGGGAATGACATCATATGACCTTGTCAAACCTGGTGAAATCATTTCATGCATAAATATAAGTATTTTGGTACATGATTGTCCCAGCCCTGGGAAACCCCTCCCTCACTGTCTTCTTTGCTGAGATGCAGCCCTGCCCAGGGGGCTGGCCTGAAAGTGACATTGCTAATCGGTGACATTGGACCCCTGGGGGAAGGAGTTTGGCAGAGCAGAGCTGAGCATTACCATGTGGAAGACAGAAACCATGGCCCAGTGGTGTTGTGTTGTAGCTGGGGTAGCAAGTAGGGCTTTTGGAAAGTGGCAAATAGAAACCCAAGGGCAGTGGGATCCAGAAAATCAATGACTGGGAGCAAAGTTAGGTGAGGAACAAGAAACTAATCAGAGGATTAGTGATAGAATAGATCGGAGGTCTATGGGTGGGGCCACCCATTCACTCATGGATTAATTTTTTCAGCAACTATTACTGAATGCCTACTGTGTGCCCAACACTGAGCAAGGCACTGAGAATACAGGGGTAGACCAAACGGTCCTAGTCTTACCCTCATGGAGTTTGCAGTTTATCAGAGGAGGTTGCTGGGGAGAAAGCTGTCAGACACACAATTCTAAGTGTGGTGTGCAGAAGAGAGAAGGCCTTTCTGAGGATACTTGGGGAAGTGAGGCTGAGTCAGAAGAAGAGTGGGGAGAAGAGTGTTCTAGGCAGAGGGAAGGTTATTTGAGAAGACTGTAAAGGTAGCAAGAGTTTGGCATGGTTTGAGCTGAGTGAGGGCTTCTGGGGGAGGCAGGAACTATAAGGAGACTGGGGCTCTGGCCTAGCCACACCTCAGTAGAATTTTATGAGCACAGCAGCCACTACTGGAGCTCATACCCCAGAACTTCTTAAATGTGCTGTGTAGTTTCTGACTCTCTGTAGAAAAAATGCTGCAGTGCCCACCCTTCCATACTTCTGGAAGCCACTTCCAGGAAGCCTCTCTGAATTACCCTACTAGGACCACCCCCTCTGGAGTTTGGCACTGGGTGTTGCACACATACTGACTGCACCACAGACTGCACATCTTTTGTGTGACACATCTGCCCCTCACAGGACTCTGTCCTTGAAGACAGGCTCACTTTTCTTCATTTTGCATCCCTAATGCCCAGGATAGGGCCCAGGTACATTGTATGTGTGCAATGAGTAGTTAGTGAATGAAAGTTGGCCCAGGTACTATGGCTGTGTTACAACACTTGGCAGCCCCATATAAATCATTTTATCATGCGCAGATTCTGGCACTTGTGTTTGCTTCCTGATACGTGAAGCTTCAAATTCTCTCATGCTTCTGGGAAAAAGAAAAATACGTCTAGGTGAGACTCGCATCCTGGTCTTGGCATGTGCTGTGATCTCATCATGTCTGAAGCAATCAGAGAGAGGTGGCATTTGGACAGCAGCTGGGAAGGATGGGGGCTGCTGAGCCAGACTTACTGGGCTCCACAATGCCCAACTCCCTTGGTCAGAGTTCCTGGGGATGTTGGTCAAGTGGAGGGGCAGGTCTGCCCCCAGGTGGGGCCCACACTTGATGGGCTGGGCCCACAGTTAAGTGCAGGGCCTGGACCCTGGGTCACACTTTTTTTCCTTGTCATCATGCTTCTCTCAGCTCACTTATTAAAAAAAATTGAGGTAAAATTTTCATAGCATAAAATTCATAGTCAACTATCACCACTGTCTAATCCCAGATTATTTACTTCAGTCCAAGGAATACTCTGTACCCATTAGCACTCACTCCCTCCCCCTCAGTCCCTGCCAACCACTGATCTGCTTTCTGACTATGACTCTGCGTATTCTAGGCATTTCATATCAGTGATATCATACAGTATGAGTCAGCCACCTGTTTGCTTCCACCATTAGTGTGAAAATCAGCTCAGGTCAGGGGCAGTCTGATTGTACCTCCCCTCAGCTGTGACCAGGTATCTGTGAGGAACACTAGGGGCCACTCAGTTCAGCTGTTGCAGAACATGTTATTGACTAGTAGGGGACAGGTCCAGAGGGATGGATGCTTCCCTCCACCATCTCTCAGGGGCACAATTCAAAGGTGTGTTCCACAGGGGTCCTCAGAATGCTGCATGGGGAAGGATCCTGTTTGCTCAAAGCAGCGACCAGCTAAATAAGCACCATTGGGCTGACATTCTCTATTCCACCTCGCTTCTGCAAACACAAATCCAAACACAATCCAAAGAACAAAAGTAACTTCTTGCATGTAAGCCCTGTCTTAGATGCTGCTTTTTGTGGTGGCAAGAGGCAGGCAAAGCCAGCCCCAAAGAAGAAAATCCCCAGAAAGGGACTTTGCAGCCTTTGGACACAGCTGGCTGGGCGAGTGCAGATTTGGGAGCAGTGACTGCAAAGGCTCTGGAGTCAGTATCTGCCCCCAAGTGATCTTGCACAGAACTTAGCACGTTTGTGCCTCAGTCTCTTCATCTGTAAGTGGAATAATAACATGTTATACCTTCCAAGGATGCTGGGAAATTTAATGAGATCATGTGTGGCAAGTGCTGTGTGCACATGGGGCCCAGGACACAGCAAGTGCTGTTCTAATCATGGGGCTCCTTCAGCTTAAAAACTCTACTGAGAGAAACTGAACTCCAGCCTCATCTGACTTTCGCCCTCCTGTGCCCAACACTCCAGGCCTGCACTGTCCAGTTGAAATATCAATTAGGCAAAATTAAATAAAATTATAAATTCAGTTTCTTAGTAGCTCCATCTGCATTTCAAGCGTTCAGCGGCCCATGTGGCTACGTGCTCCTGCACTGGATGGTGCATATATAGGACATCTCTATCTTTGTAGAAAGTTCTTTGGACAGTGCTGCTCTCGATGCTCTGAGCTATGTATTTTTTTTAATCTTCACTGTCCTTTCCCACCCCTATGCCCTTGTTTTTAGTCTTCCTCCCACCAGAGTTGACCATCCATTTGTTGTCTGTTTCCTGTCCCCAAATCTTATCATCCTTCCCAATGAAAGGTAAGGATCCCCTGTGCCCTGACCGGCATCAGCCCTGCCCCGTCAGGGTCAGCTGCTGGCTGGCTCTGTTCCATGTTGTCTGGCCAGTTGCATAGGGCTCCTCATTGCTATTTGGGCTCAGGCTCTACTCCACTTGCGTTTGTTCTGTTTACCAGGCTGGGGGACAGCAGCCAATCATGGTGACAGCAAAAGTACAAGAGAACAGACATGCTGGCACTTCTGACCTTATCCCATTGACCAAAGCAAGGCCTGTGACAGAGCCCAAATCAGAGAATGGTAATTCCCCTCTGCTTTTAATGGAGGGACTGCAAAGTTGTAAAGCAGGGGCATAGATACAGGAAGGGCAAAGGATTGGAGCCAATAACTTAATCCATCCTGATTAAGGAAGCCACATGCCCTCTTCTCATCTTGTGACTTGGCTGCCTGCCCTCTGACCTCCCAGAGTGCCCCACTCCCCCCCTTCACCCCCAACTGCAGCTCTCTTGACTCAGCATCCTATGCCGCATGATGATTCTACCCCCATCTCCCTCCTCACGACCCTTCCTGTAAACACCTTTGTGTTGAACTCTCAGCTTCAAGGACAGTGCTGCCTGGAGTAAGAATCATTGATGATTAATACTTCCATCTAGATATTTGCAGGCTAACCTGGGACCTCATTTCCTCAGATAAGTGAGTCTTTAAAGATGTATTTTAGGCAGTGTGTGAGCTATTTGGGGCCCACATTTATCCTTGGCTGTGAGTAGATAGATGTCTCTCATGCAAGTCTTGATATCTGCCTGTTGCAATGAGCTCAGATAGGGCATTGGTCTGAGGGTCAAGAGACCTGGGCTGGGCTCCAACCTTGTCAGGCCATTTTTGGACAAGTTCTCTCCACCTCTGGGCTTCAGTTTTCTCATGTGTGAGGCAGGTGGTCAGTCTAATGATTCCTATGGTCCCTGGTGGCCCAAGTTGTTGTGGCCTGAATCCTCACATTTTTGCTGGCTGAGGCAGTAGTTGGCATTGAGGGGATGTGTCCTGCCTTCTGATTACTTTGCCTTCCAACCTCTGATTCTTATTCTCTGCCAAGGAAGCTGACTTCCAGACTGCAGACAAAGGATTTTGCAGGCCATGTTTCCCAGAGGGTGTGGCTGTAGAGACCTGAGAGTGGGCTGGGCCATGGCTGGACATTAGCCTGACCTTAAATCCCACTAACCTCTGTCGGGATGGGAGAAAACCTCTCTGGAGCATTGAGGCTCACTCAAATCACTCAGTCCAGTCCCAACGTTATCCTAGGGTTAATTTAGGATACCCCAAAGGCACTGGGCTTTGCCAACACAGCGGCCCTGATGTTGGCTCCTGAGGCTGGTGCCCATGCCTGTTACATCCACACCAGTATCAGGACAGTGATTTTTTTCATTTTCTGCACACAAAGGCTTTTCTTCCCCAGGAATCAAATTGAATAACATTTATCCAGAGTGATTTGCTGCCAGTGTAGAAGTTTATGTTTGGATACAAGAACCTATCTGAACAAGCCCAGAAACAGCTGGGAAAATAATGTCTGGTTTCTCACCTTCAACAACAATGGAAGTAGCAGAGTGACTCCTGGCTCCTGGGGAGACCATACCCTGTGGGACCTGCGTGGCAGCACTTCTCCGGAAGCAGGAAGCATTCACCAGGGTCTGGGTGTCTATAACAGGCTGGAAGTAGATAGATGAGATTTGGAGAGGGAAGGAGAAGGGGCTGGGGGTGCTGAGGTTGCAGGGGCTCTGGTCAGATAAGTGGGCACTAGAGCAGGAGGGATTCAGACCTCTGGGGTGGGGGGCAGGAAGGAAAACCTGTCTCAATGGGACATCTACCAGAGCTGAGATCTCCCACATGAGTCAACCTTTAGTCTGTGACTCCCATTTTATATAGTCCGTGCAGTGAGCACCTACTATGTGTTATGCACTGTGAGAGAATCTAGGTATCTTAAATGAATATGACCCCTGAGACCTCAAAGTTCACTGTCACCATTAACTCCCTATAATACAACTAATGTTATATGATAGATATCTTATCTGTTGGGTGCATGATCTTTTTTTCTCACTATGACTCTAAGAGGAGTGATACTGCCTACATTTTATAGAGAAGAAATTGAGTTTCAGAAATTAAATAATTTACCTTAGATTACAACTGGGAAGGAGGGGTTTTGGGAAAAAAACTCCATTAGACCAGTGTAGTCCGATAGAAATAAAGTGAACCACGTAAGCAATTTTAGATTTTCCAGTAGTCACATTAAAAACAGTAAAATAAAACAGGTGGAATTGATGTCAAAAATATTTCATTTAATCCAACATATCAAAAATATTACTATCTCAATATATAATTAATATAAATATTATTAACAAGCTATTTTACCTTCTTTCTTTTGCTATACAAATTGTTGAATTTGTTGTATATTTTATACTTAACAGCACATCTCAACTGGGATAGTTGTATTTCAAGTGCTCAGCAGTCATGTGTGGCCCAGGGCATCTGTACTGAACAGCAGAATTCTAGAAGCACGCACATCATTCTTATGGAAGCTGGGCAGGGGGCACTCCTGTGACACCCTTGGATCAGAGATAGCTTCAAAGGTCAAGTGCCACCTGCCCTGGACCTAGGGGCACAAATGCCACACAATCAGGTGCAAACTTCAGGGGATGAGCTTCTCCACTCTGGGCTTCTGAGAGCATTAGGGGTGCCCCTAGGAATGAGCCAGGAGGAGAAGAAGGAAGGGTGTGCCAGCAATAAAAATAACAATAGGGTGAGAGCACAGATTCCCCGGTACTGTGGCCTGTTGAGAGAACTACAAGCACCTGGAGTGGGGACTAGATGGGGGAGGAGGGAGAACAGGTTATGGCAGGGTGTGCTGAACTAAGGACTTTCTTTCTGCTGCTGCTGCAGTTGTGACAGGGGTGACATCATCAAGAGCTTGATTTTCAGTAGACCACTCAGGTGCCATGTGCAAGCGGGATTAGGCGCATTGAAACAGGGATACAGGGAGGAAACTCTGGCATGAGCAGGAGAAAAATGTTTGGGAGCTGACTTAGGTCAGGGGATGGGCATACAGCAGAAAAACCAAGGACTGGACTTGGGTCTATCAGATTTGGTGTGAGAGTGAGGGTAGAATCTAGCAGACTCCCATCTGCACGGGTGTGTGATTTTTCTACAGAAATCCTCAGACACCTAGGACAGAAGTGGAAGGCTTTTGCTGCTGGCCTATGAACCACACTTGGAGCATGAGGGGCCAGGGCCGAGGTTCTCAGCCTTAGCCACTAACCAGAAAAGCATCTGGAGAGACTGTGAAATTCCTGGTGCCAGAGCAGCAGTCCAGACCAGTGAAAGCAGAACCTCTGGAAATGGGATCTGGGCCTCAGTCTTTGTAAATCTCTGCTTTTTCTTTCTCAGAATCCAGTGACATGTAAAGAAGTCTACACTATCCAGCTGGAGAGAAGGCCCAGAGGATGAGACACCATGTGAAAAGAGAGGCTGGAGGGAGGAGAACCCAAGCTCAGACATTTCCTAATTTCCTAATACCCCAGCTGAGCTACACACTAGTGAGACCATTGTGGTCCTCCAGGCACCCAGCCAATACCCCATGGAGCAGAGATGAGCTCCCCACAGAGCCCTGCCTGAACTCCTCACCCACAGCTTCGTGAGTTGGTCTTTTAAAGCCAAATGCTGTGGTTTGTAAGGCAGTAAGAGGTGATTTCTCAGGCAGCTAAGCGATACAACCCACAGGACCCTAAGTGCCTCGAGAGTGGGACCTGTGTTGGTTCATATTTATAACCCTTACATAGTTAGCATTTAGTTGGGGTTCAGAGAATGCTGGATGAATACTGAATGGCAGGGGAAGGCCAAAGTGAAAAATCATAATGTTGTCCATGCCAATTAAAGGCAGGAAGTAAAAGTTGATGTTAGGACCTATATTCAGTAAAAACCAAAGCAAAATAGACAATGCTCTCCTCATCTCTCATCTATTCCCCCCCACCCCCCAGATGCTTACAGTTCTCTCAACAAGTGACAGTACTAGGGGTATCCGTGCCCTCACCCTATTATTATTCCACAGGCATTTGCTATACAGTATGTGTTAAAACTGAACAATTCCATTCAAATATATGTATATATTTGTATATGTATGTATATTTTTGTATTTGTATTTGCATTTGTATTTGTATGTATATATGTATATATATATATATATATGTGTATATATATGGCAAAGTACTATCAATCATTTATTTCTTAGTGTGAATAAATTGATTTTATTCTTGAGAGAATAGGCAACATGAGGTCACCCCAAGCAGGATCACTCACAAACAATTTTCCTAATAGCCAATTAATCAAATCTTTGTTCTTAGTGAGTTTGAGAAGAATGTAAAAGGCAACATAAAAGTGAGTTCTTGCACTGACAACCAGGATTCTTGTATGCATGCCACCACTGAAATATGGGATGGTGAAAGGGAAATTTGTTCTGGCCTCCATCCCCTTGGCGTTGCTGGCTTGGTGGCCTCTCTTGGTGTCATAGCCACACTCTGACAGCACCTGCTTGAGTTTACTGATATTGTGCTGAAAAGTTAGGCAAGACTAAAACAGTCTGAGGGTTGTAGCTCTCTCATAGTTTTGCAAGCACAGCAAACATAACCACATTTGCTTTGTGTGCAGATTACCATTCTTGCCCATAGTATCTTCCCATTAAGAACATCCAGCATCCAACTTAATGGCAGAAAAGGAGGGACAGATAAGGAACCTTTGAAGTCTGTGGGAGGAAGATCAGGAGAGACAATACTGAAGATTACTGTGGGCACTTCCTGGTTCCAACTGGAATCACCTGGGGAGTGTTAAAGTCCTGACACACCTGGGCCCCACCCCAGAGCTTCTTGTGTAAATTGGTCTGAATGTGGCCCAGGCATCAGGGAGATTTCAAACTGTCTGGGTGATTTTAATGTATAGGCCATGTTCAAGATCATTGTGATAGACTGATTAGGACCAGGTTATAACTCCATCCAAGCATGGTGAACATAATAGTCTCAGGTTTGAGGGTTCAGCTAGGTCATTTGTTGGGGAGAGGGCAAATTGAGGGCTTCCTTGCCAGTTCTGAAGACAAGCACAGCCCTACAGGTGATTTATATATAAAACAGGAACACCCAGCTCTCCACGGTTCTCTGGTTTTGGAGAGCTGATGGTATGGACCCTGGAACAACCTTGGATTTGAGCAGGTTTTGCCTCCCAGATCCTGCTCAGGTCCTGCCAGATCTTACCCACCTTATGGATCAATGCTTCTCAAAATTTAAAGTGCATGTGAATTGCCTTGGGGTCTTCAAGTACATGTTCAGATTAGGTGGTTCTGGGGTGGAGCCTGAGAGTCTGAATTTCTCATAGCTTCCAGGGCTGCTGCTAGTCCCCAGGCCCCATTTTCAGGGGTAAGGAGCATAAACATGGTCTGCTTTAGCAGTTGTCAATAAGGCTTTGCCTAGGAACATTCTGAGACTCAGTGGGGTTACTTCTAGCTGGGATTCTCATGGTTTCTGGAGATGTTGTTGCTGCCCATTATCTCTGCTTCCTGATCAGTCATAATGTTACACTGCCTGGCACCATACCTTGGTATTCTCCATGGGTCTTAACTTCGCCTGCATATTAGAATCATCCAAGGAGCTTTAAAAAGTACTGAGGTTGGGGTCTCACACCATAAGGTCTGGTTTAATTTGTCTGGGTATGGGCTCGGCACTGGGACTGTGAAACTTTCTGGCTGACTGACAATAAGCCAAGGCTGAGTATGCTGGCATTGAGCAGTTGTTCTCAAATGCAGGCCCACCGCAGCAGCATCGGGATTTCTTAGGAGCTGGTGAGGAAAGTGAATTCTCAGGCTCCATCCAGAACCACAGAGGCAGGAATCTGGGGTAAAACCCCACAATCTGTGGTCTAACTGCACCCCAGGTGATTTCAATGTACCTTGAGTTTGGGAGCAGCTTTTTAACACATTGCATACCGCATAGAAATCTCTAAGACATACACCAGGGACTGCACGTTTTTGGGCAAACTGCACGTTATGTAAATCATCATAACTACAGATCATCTCTGGAATTGTCAAAACAGTCATCCGCATCTTCGATCTCACTAGGAATATCTGATAAATTATCATTAAATACTTCTGGAAGTGTATCAGTTTCATTGGTTTCCTTCCTTTTTCTGAGAGGGGGCATTTCTAAAAGTGCCAGGAACTTGAAGATGAAGACTATTCAAATGACCAAAATACAATGTAACTGCAATGCTTTATGGGTTCATGCAATTATATAGTTTTTTGTACATTGACCTGCACGGTTTCCACCAATGAGATCGCTTCATTCGATGTGAACAAGATAGTGTGTTGACATCTAAGGTCCATAACAGATGGCGCATGAAAAACGCGAAAACTCGTGAGCGGTCCTTAACAGATGGCGCGCAAAACACGAGAAAACTCGTGAGTGGTACACAATGCGTTAAGGATATTGAAACAGCCTAAAGCTTGTTTGTACCTTGACCTTTGCTGAGGGTGTGTGGAAGGTGGGACACAGCTGTGGTTTCTTGGGAAGCCCTGAGAAAAACTGGTTGCTCCTTGAGGGTGGTGGTGGGGGTGCTCCCAGGACCGTGGGACACCAATACCCCAGAGACTCCGGTGATTCTTAGGCACCCACTCTTCGTGGTGGGCTGCTCTGGCAGTCCAAGGCCACCTTCCAGCCCTAGATGTACCAACTATTTAACTTTTGGCTGAATAATATTTTCCACCATGTGGTACAGACATTAGGAATCCCTTAGAGCTGCCAAGGGTCATGTTTCTCAGCTTATCTATGACTGTCTGGACCTGAGTACTGGGACAGATCACTTGTCTGTTTTATCCCCCTCCTAATTAAGGCCTAATTGAATGGGAGAGAATGGGGAGAGAATGACCTAGAATATCCCCTGTCCTTGCAAGAAGCCTCCCAGAGCACATGCAACCATCATGGCACCTTATTCTATGTGAAAGGGTGGCTTAGAGAGGGTGAGCCATTGCCCAAGTTCACACAGCTTGTTCATGACAACGCTAGGTCTCAAATGTAAATCTTTGGGCCCAGTGGGCTCATTGTCTCAGCCCCACTGTGTTTCAGGGGAGGCCTCTTGACATTCCCACACTTCTCCCTCATAGGCTATGAGCCTGCTGCCTGCAGGGAGATTTCAGATTTATGGTGAGGTGACTAACTGCAGGGGCAAGAGGAGGCTCCTGACTGCTATCCTGGGTGTGGACAATGGAGTTGGCAAAACACATCCTGAGAGTCATGGTACCCATCACTGCCTGGGCTGGACCAGGAGAAGCCCAGACTGCCCCTTGTTAGGTTCCTACTAGCAGCCAGCTGACAAACCCCCTCCCAGATCCAGAACAAAAACAGTCCCTGCTGTGGACTCCCTGAGAACCAGTGTGCTCAGACCCCTGGGGCAGATGGCCTACTTTCCAGAAGTCCTCAAAGAAGGACCACCTGTTTGCATCATCACTGTCTTCAGTGGGAACCTGGAACATTGGCTCTGAGCTTGAGGTGTGTTCTTCTGTACAGCCCCTGGAGGAAATGGGGATGGGCAAAGGGGACGGTTGAGCTTCCACCTAATCATCAACAAAGGTCTTGGCCAATTCCATAGGGGCTTTGGGATATCCCGAGTGAAAGAACAGGGCTGGGCTTTATTCTCCCACTGTGACCAAATTTGGGTAGAGTGTAAAACTGGGTGAGGAGAGGCACACAGGTGGGAGCTACCAGCCAAGGAGTGCATGCCTTGGTCTGATAGAGGAGTCTGTAGGCACAGAGCACCACCAGAGCCAAATGCCAGTTAGCCAAGCTCAATCCAGGCTGACTAAGAGTGGGCTCTGGCTGAGGGATGGTGTGTGTGAGAGCCAGTGTGGCTATTAAGAAGGCCTGAACGTACTTGGGCTCAAATCAGCCTTAGTACTTACTGGCTGTGGGGATTGGGGAAGCCTACATGATCACTCTGTGACTCAATTTCCTCAATTGTAAAAGGGAAGCACATATTTCGTTGTGAGGACTGAAGGAACTATCATGTGGAAAGAATTTAACTCAATTGTCGGAAGAATGCCTGATAAATAGCATTTTGCTTCTGGAAAAGAGCTTCATGGGCTGAGGAACATCTGTCAACACAGAAAATGCCAAGTTGAGGATAGGTATGGATTTTGGGATAGAAGATCAAGAGGGTGGGTGTGCCCCTTCCTTGTATACACGTGCAGGCACACACATACTTGGGCTTTGAGTTCTTACATAAACTTGTGAAGGCCCATGAAGAGGCTGAGAATCCAAGGGTAGGGAGACCTTCCCAGGCTGCCCAAGTAGGGGTCCCCTGCTGTGCACCAGTGAGGTTCTGTAGTGGTCAGAAAGACATAGTCAGGGTTTTGAGACGTCCTTCCAAGTCTCCTGGAACTTTACTGGACCCCTGAGATGCATGTGGATTTGATGGTGTCTTCAGTGGGAAGGACATGCAGCATGTGGACCTTCAGTGCAAGACTGCTGGGAATGTGGCCATGGCTGAGAACCAGGCAGGGATGTGCAGCTCTGTAGATAAGAGATAAGGCAGATGCCAATCACAGTCTAGAGAGCTCCTGCCAACCCCTTGATGTTGCACATGCTCACCTCCCCACCCCTTCTGTTTCTATAAGCTCCCCATGGAAAAAAAGGAGAGAGAAAATTTCAGGTTAAATGTGAAATGATTGAGTTTATCTTGTCATTGGAATTGATTAGGCTTCCTCACCCCTATCAGGAGGAATGAGGGTACAAAATAGTGACTCAGTTAAGTTGTTATAGAAAAAAAGTTACATTGGCGTCCCTGTATTCTGGACCCGAATGTCTGTACCTGATACCTGCCACCTTTCGATCCTCTTTAGGTCTCTTAAAACCCATCACCCACTTGGCATTCCCACTTCTGAAGGTTTCTGCAAACTCTTCCCCAAAGACAGAGAGCAGAGTGTTTCAAAGGTGGGAGCATTTTATGAATGTTAATGCCCTGTACAAAAATAAGAATGATAATGCACAGAATTAGTCCCAGAAGAGAAAAGGATTAAATGCAGAAGGCACCGAGACGGGGTTATCCTGAGAGGATATCCCTGATGCTATATATTTCTAATTGTCCCAGTTTTTGTGCCACACAAAGTCCTAAAAATCCTTTTCAATCTCTGTTATATATGGCATAATACAGGTGATTAAATAGCTCTTGAGCAAGTCATATTGACTAATTCTTCTAATTATAGGGCTATTTTTTTAAGCCCATAGATGCTGCCTTGGGACGCTCCCAGCAGATGATAAGCTCCATGTCCAGTATAAGCCTGCCAAAATCCTTTGTTTACAATGTTAGAATATCATGTTTCCAAATTCAACTTTCCTTTACAAAGGAGGAAGCTGGCTGCTTTTCTGTGCTGAGTTCGGCCACTTCAGGAGAATGCAGTTCAGTCTGCAGGTGCCGTGGGCTCCTCGGATGCTGAGGCTGCCTACAGCACGTCTCTCCTCCCTGGTGACTGAGTCGCCTCTTGCTGTGCTCTGAGGCTCTTCTGGGGACCTTGGCATGCCTCATGATTTGGGGAGAGATTTAGAAAGTTCAGGCCAGTTTAAGAAGTCAGACAAAGTAATCTGGTTTCATATCCTTTCATAGCCATCATATCTATGACAGGTGCAGGTTATTTCAATTAGCTTGGTTTCATCAGGTGAGAAATGGGGATGCTAATGGTTTCTAACTCAGAACTCTGTTTTCAGCAGGACTGCCCAGTTGACACTTCCAAGGCTCCAGTCACATTGTCTTCTGCATAGTTCATTTCTCCTGGAGTATGAGAATGGTGCCCCCTGGAGATGTGTGACCTGGTTGGTCTGGTGGTGAAGGTAAGTGAAAGCATGCACAGAATGCTCATGACACAGTGCCTGTCAATCCTGGGCTCCCAGCTTTCAAGGGCAGCCTCACTGCTGGTTCCTCAGTGCAGGAGGCCCAATGCCCTTCATCACTGGCACCCCTGGCTGCTGGGAGGACAGAACTGAACCATCCCAAAGGCTTTCAATCCTGATGTCATCTTCTATGGGGGGCTGTGACCTCGTCAGTGTTCTAATAGATCAATGACAATTCTGATGGCATCTTCCAGGGGCAGGTGTTGGGGTAGAAGCAAGTTCCTTGTGCACAAAATTGAATCTCAGCTGTGGAGCCCAGGAAGGCATTCAGGCATTTCAGAAAGAAGAGCTGTCATTCCCACTTCCAGTGGAGATGGAGAAGAAAATGTTTGGTTAGCCCTAACATCCCTTTTGAAGGAGATACAGTGCAAAGAAAAGTAGCACAGCCCTTTCCTGCTCACTACTCATTCTGAGGTAGTTTGCAGTCCCCAGCTGACTGTTCCTCACTAATTGGTCATGTGCAATGTGGCTTTCCTGTGTGAAGATGTACCATGCTAGTCATGGTTCCAGAAGATTGGAACTGTTCATTCCCTGTGTCCAGTTGAATATAGCTCAGATGCTGTGGGAATCCCAGGGGGTGATGAGAGATGTGAGCTGCAACCTGGGCTTCATGCATGCTGCTTACCCCGGTAGAACACCACTCTCTGTTCCACATATCCACAATCTGCTCATCATTCAGGGCCCAACTAAGTCTCATCGACCCCCGCCCCCAACACCACCCAAAAGTCTCCTTGATTACTTGAGTCCTTCTTTGAATTCAGATAGCTTAATGTCTGTACCCTTAGCTCAGCACTAAAATATATACACTACCATAAATTTTTAATTTCTTCTTTGAGAATGTCTTCTCTGTGCCTAGGACATTGCACCAACACTTCTATTTAGCAAGAATTTTATTTTGTCTGTATTAAAGGTTTTTAGCTATGGCTTCCCCTATAGATTATGGGTGACTTGGGAATAGGGAAAAGGTCTCTGTAACCCTTGCAGTGCCAAGAACACCCGACACATATTAGTTGATTTGATGCAATGTTGGTCTTTAGGCCCTTGTGTACAAAATATGATCAAGGATCCATCATGACTATTAAAGTCCTATCATATCCATGTGGACACATGTCTGTGTGCCCAGATCCCCCTCAGGGAAGGACTTGCTCCCCAACTATGGGGAGTGTGGTTGGTAGATAGCCTCATCAAACAGCTCTACCTCATTTGGGGCCACCCCCATCAAGGGACCCCTTACATCTAGTGAAAGAATGATGTGGGAATATAAAGGCCTGTCCCCTTCAATCAGACATGGGACAGTTCTAAAGGCAGTATTTGTTCCAGGACCCCCTGAAAGATTGGCCTTGCCTCATGGTTTTATTTTGCCTTCTGCCCAGTCTTACTTCCTCCCCCTTTCTTTTACAGTATCAATCCCTACAAGCCCGTTGATTATTAACAAGCAAATTCCACCTCGGTGACTGTTTCCCTTCTAAAACTAAACCTATGAAACTGTCTGCCAGGGGAAGGAGGGTGGTGAAAACTGTTCTTATACTATTTGTGAGTAAATATTGTCTGGAAAGCACGTGGGGATTACATGCGTGAAAGATGCCGAAATGAGGACCTGGAGCCTTGGTGACTCCTCTCGCTGGGAGAGAAGAGATGTGTGAGAAGGCTGCAACCAGTGTGCTCTTACTTCAGGAACGGTCCCTTCTGGTACACTTCCCCATGTACCAGTTAGCTATTGATGAGCAACAAACCACTCTGAAACCCAGAATCTTCATGCTGTGAGTCTTGAGGTCACTTGTTAAAGGAGAAGACAGGGCCCTGGTGGAGGGAATTCCTATGGGAGAAGAGTATCTGTGTTCACTATGATTAAAGTTCTCTTGTTTTGGTTCACTTTATATTTCCTTTTCACTCTATATGTTACACACACAAGGGTGCAAGAGGGGGCTTTCTTCCTGTTCTCTCCCTGACACATGGTAGGTACCAGAGAGAGAACCATGAACACAGGATCCAGGTGCACCTTCCACTTGTCTGTTGGCCATAGTGAAACTCTACTGAGAATTCAGATATAACCATGGCTGCCAACTTTCCTTTCAATGTCTTGTTGGCCAGAGCATTCATATGACCTTACTGAATGACATAGTCATTTACCCTGGAATTTTGCCCATCACAAAGCCTGCCACATGGTTGCTTGGTAGATCTTTTAGAAAATAAATTTTATTTTGTTTTTATGTATTGATTTAAACATTTTTTTGTTTTAATTTTCAAATTCACATACAGTAGTATTGACATTTTAGACATAGAATTTGACTTTTTTTGGCATACAATCCTATGAATTTCAACACATGTATAGATTCATGTTACTACTGCCACAATCAGGACAAAAAATAGTTCCATTATCCCTAAAACTGTCTCATGCTACCCTTTTATAAAATTATTCTCCCTCTACACCTAACCCCTGGCAATCACTGATTTGTTCTTCATCACTAGTTTTTATTTTTGAGAATGTCAAATAAGTGGAATCTTACATTATATAACCTTTCAAGACTGGCTTCTTTCATTCAGAATAATGGCTTTGAGGTTTATCCAAGTTGACGCAAGTATCAATAGTTTTTTATTTACTTTTTTAAAAAAAACTAATGAGTAGTGTTTCATTGTATGGATATACCAGTTTGTTTATTCTTCCACTCATTGGGTTGAATTGCTTCCAGTTTTGGGGCCTCTGAATAGAACTTCTATAAACATCCGTGTAGAGGTTTGTATGTGAACATAAATTTTTCATTTCTGTAATGTAAACACCTCGAGATGGGATTTCTGGGTCATGTTCCACTGGGTATGAGTTTAACTTCATAAGAAATAGCCAAACTGCTTTCCAGAGTGGCTGAACCATTTTGTATTCCTCCCTGTATTGGTCTTCTACATCCTGGGTTTTATCACCAATTTAAAAGGAAGTAAAGGCTTTATTGAGATATAATTCACATACCATACAATTTACCCACTTAAAGTGTACAAACTAAAAAGTATATTCACAAATATTTGCAACCATTACCACAGTAAATTTTACAACATCTTGTCACATCAAAAAAAAAAAAATCCTACACTCATGAAATCTTTAACTATCACCTCCCATCCCCTCCATCACCCACCCCTCAACTCTAAGCAACTACCAATCTACTTTGTGTCTCTATATATTGGCCTATTCTGGACACTTCATATAAATGAAATCATATAATATGTGGTATTTTCTTTTACTTTGCATAAAGTTTCTGTGGTTTACCCATGTTGCAGCATGTTTCACTATTTCATTCTTTTTTTATGGCCAAATTATATTCCATTGTGTAGATATACCACATTGGGGTTGTATCTAAATTTTTGCAAGTATGAATAATGCTGTTGTGAACATTTGTCTACAAACGCGCTTGCATATATATTTTTATTTCTCTTGGATGTATACCTAGAAGTGGGATTGTTGGGTCATGTGGTAATTCTATGTTCCATCCTTTGAGGGACTGCCAGACCTCTTACAAAGTGGCTGCACTATTTTACATTCCCATTTGTAGTGAAGGAAGGATATGATTCTCTACATCCTTGTCAATACTTGTTATTACCTGTCTTTTTGGTTATAGCCTTCCTAGGTGAGCGTGGGGTAGCACCTTATGGTGATTTTGACTTGCATTTCCCTAAG
>VMDR010012992.1:0-25645 GCA_007922815.1 Macrotus californicus | reverse complement strand
TGTTGACAAAAAGGTCCTTAATACCCATTTGTGGACCATCCCCTTGTTCAGCCACAGTTGTAGGCAACCACTAATCTATTTTTATAGACATTTCACATAAATTAAATTATTCAACATATATCCTTTGCTTCTTTTCATTAGCATAATTTTCATGAAGTTTATGAATATTATAGTATATCAATACCTTATTTTTATTGATAGATAGTAAATACTTTCTTGTATTAATATAATACATTTTGATTATCCATTACCATTTGATGAACATTTATACTGTTTTCAATTTTGGGGTATTACAATAATGCTACTATGAACTCATGCACACAAGTCTTTTGTCAACCTGTCTTCATTTCTTTTGGATAGATATCTTGTAGTAGAATTTCTGGTCATATTTTAATTTTATGTTTAACTTTTTAAGAAACTACAAAACTATTTTCCAAAGTGGCTGCACCATTTTACATTTTCACAAGCAACAGATAAGGATCTACTTTCATATTTGAAAGTAATTTTTGCTGGATATCTAAACCTAAGTTCATAGTTTTATAACTTTTCTTTATTTATTTTAAATATGTTATTACATTGTGTTGTGGCCACCATTGTTTCTCATAAGTCAGTCATCATTTTTATTGTTATTTTTCTGTATATAGTATGTGTTTTTCCTCTTCCTGCTTTTAATATTTTCTCTTTAACTTTGAATTTTAGGAGTTTAACTATAATGTCTCTAGGTGTGGTCATCTCAGGGTTGAATGAGCTTCTTGGATTTAGGCACTGATATCTTTAATCAATTTTGAGAAAATTTTGGCCATTATCTATTCAAATAGTTCTTCTACATTATTCTGTCTTCTACATTTGGGAGTATTGTTATACATGTATTAAAATACTTTATATTGTCCTACAGATCTTTATTTTAGTTTTTGTCTGGATAAATTATTGGCTTTATAGTTTTTCTTTGGCACTTTATGGGATTCTAATCCATTATTCTAGCACACGTGGAACTCTAAGTTTATTAAGATTCATCTGGTTCCTCCTTACACTTCTCTGGTAAATTCTTTTTCCCACTATTACACAAAATAGGAAAGCAGACACGTATTTTTTTTCTCATGTGAAGGGCTCATCACTTTATGGAATTTAGTTCATTAAGGTTTCTTTTTCATCAGCTTCTGACAAGGATTTAAAAATCTGTGATTGTGTAGTGTGTGTGGCTTTTTCTTTTTGAGAGTAGCACAGTGGTTTTCTATAACTCTCTATATTTAACTACAAATGGAAGTTTCTCTGTGCTTATTTTTTTTAAAGGCTTCTGCATTCCAGAAAGATTCCTGTGTTATATTTTTACTAACAGAGTGTTGAAAACTCCGTTAATCCTGTACCAAAAATAACAACACCAGCCTGGTGTGGCTTAGTTGGTTGGAGCATCATCCTGTAACCAAAAGGTTGTGAGTTCAATTGCTGGCCAGGGCACATGCCTAGGTTGTGGGTTCCATCGCCAGTATAGGCACCTATGGGAAGGAAACAGATTGATGCTTCTCTCTCACATCAATGTTTCTCTCTCTCCCTTCCTCTCTCTAGAAGCAATGGAAAAATGCCCTAGAATGAGGATTAAAAAGCAACCCCCCCCCCAAATTTAAATGCATATCCCAGAGCCATGCTTATTGAAGACTTCCTCTTTGATAAGTTTAGTTATGATTTCACCACTGGAATTCTGTGTCTTTTTCCAACCAGCCTTCAATAGCAGATGTCCCAAAGACACAGCACAAAGAAAGCTCCACCCAAATGCACAGTATTTCTTTTTTTAGAGCCCTTGCCCTGAGACTCTTTCTCCTTACCTGTTCTGATGAATTAGTCTGGCTAATTTGAAAAGTAACTTGAAAACCTCTTTGCCCCTTGTTTCTTTGATCCTAGCACCAGTCCTCCATGGAGAGCTTCTTGTTTTTTGTGTTCTTGACACTCCAACTCTATGGAAATACTCAAAAGACATAGCTTAGTCAAGGAATGTAGTTTCTCAAGTTTTTGGAAATTTCCAAAGGTATTGACATGCCCAACAGACACCCCCATCTCAAACCCCAATCTAGATGATAAGAATGTGTGTAATCAGCCTGACATCTTATACCAGAAACTGTCCTTTTGTGCATTTCCATGTGGCTTCTTACCTCTTCCTCTTTACCTTCCTCTATTCTAGCTTTTGAACTTACCACAAACCCGTCTTGAAAAGGGAGGGCAAATGAAAGAATACATGGGTGATTTAAAAGTAAAGGGAGGTTTGCTTTTTTAGATGCCTTCTTTAGCCTTAGGTTAGAAATATAGAGCAAGTCACTGGATGGCCTTACCTGCCATTTTTAGGTAGGTGGTCATAAAGTACAGAGCATTAGCAGCCTGCAGCTTGGCGAGGAACAGTGACATAAGCATAATATGTGTATAATATATGTTACTTACATGTAATCCTATTTATTTATTTATTTATTTATTTATTTGAAATCTTACCAATGGTAGTGGGTGTCTATTGCTAATTCAGGTGTTTAAAAAATTATGAACTTCACCAGAAAATCTTTTGTTCTCTTACCCGTTTTACCATTTTGGCTTTCCAATTCTTTTCTGCACCACCATTTTCTCCCTTATTCTCTATTTTGAAGCATTCTACCCATGATTTATCAAATAACAATATGACTACCTGCCATTTGCTGCTTTAAGACATTCAAACTAATTTTAAAATAAAGGAGTTCCACATTCAAGGATTAAATCCTCTTCTGGCTCTACTTCCATTTGGTTTTTGCTTCTGAACACTGTATGAAACTGGACTTTGCATTCAGAGAAGACATACTTTAACACACACATGTACACATGCGTGCTGTATGCGTTAAGGTAACGCTGTCTGCTGAACCAGATATGCCCTAAAATCTCAGGGACATACCAGAGAAGATGTTTATTTCTCATTCACGTAAAACGCCATTCGGAGTGCGCTTAGGGAGGGTGAAGGGAAATGCTGCATGCGGTCATTCTGAGACTGAGGCTGGTGGAGGCTCCGCCATCTTCAACACTTGGCTTCAAAAATCAGTTTGAAGAAGAGACACAGGGTCCTGCAGGGAGCCCTTACGGGCCCACATGAGCATGCCATACAGTCATTCTGTCCCAACTTTATTGGCCAGAACTCAGTCACAGGATCCCTCTTGGCCTGGGAACGGTAGCCCTGATCAGGAATCCACTTTCCAGTAACAGATTTATGCTATGGAAGGAGTACGACCTTTGGCGGACTTTCAGCCATCTCTGTACATAGAATTACATGAGGCTTCATGTTTTGCTTCTTAGTTTTTCCACTGTAAGTCTCCAGGGCTCTTAAAGCTAAGGAGGCAAAGAATAAGGGCGGTGGGGTAGGAGACTTCCTAAACACCAAGGACTGAAGCTAGTGGAGCTGCTACCAGAAATAGAATGAATTAGAAATAATCCATTCATGAAAAAAAGTGAGGATGGCATTAGCTTGTCTTGCCTTTTACTTATGCTTTCTTTCATCCATTTATCAGACATTATCTTGATTACTTGCTTTATGCCAGGCAATGTGCTAAGTGCTGAGGATACAATAAAACATTTAAACCATACAGCTGGGTAAGTGCTGTAATGGATTTATGTGCATCGTGTATATGGAAGTAATATGCATTATTTTAGTGGAAGAAGCTGGCCTTTTACTAAGGCAGCAGAAGAAATTCTCAGCACAAGGTCTCAGAGGTCTACTTGCCTGTTGGATCTCAGATATTTCCCTACTACAGTAAGTCCTCACTTAACTTTGTCAGTAGTTTCTTGAAAACTGCGACATTAAGCAAAACTACATATATGGAAATCAATGTTTGCCACAGGCACCGATATAAACAAGAGTTAAGTTCCTACAGCATATTTCTGGTCATAGAAACATCACCAGACTTCTCAACAAAGACCCTGAACACTTCTAATATTAAACATTAAAATAAATGTGAGAAATTAATAAAAACCAGTAAGGTAATTATTTTCCAACCAGCTTATTCCAGTTCAGGCTTGCAGTGACCAGAGCTCAGGGCACCAGGCGGCACCCGCCCTGGACAGGATGCCCTTCCATCACAGGGCGCATCACACCTGCCCACACTCCCTCTGGCTGAGACAATGTAGACACTCAGATCACCTCACGTGCACATCTTTGGGGTGGGGAAGGAAACCAGAGCTCCAGGAGAAGACCCATGCAGACATGGGGAGAGCATGCAATCTCCACACAGACAGTGGCCCTGCTGGGAATTGTGTTTTTTTTCCTCATCAGTGATACAATAAAAAAATTTGAATGAAATGATGTTTTTCGAGGACCTGCTGTATAATCCTTTGCATGTATGCAGCTCTAGTTCCGGTTTTACCCTCCACTCTCAAGTACAGGAATGTGATCATATTTCCATAGTACAAAGATCTCTCTGGCCACAGTTTGTTTGCAGGATGGATTAAATAGCAGTGAAATTAGAGGCAGGGAGAGTTAAGGTGCTATTGTTACAGCCTTCAATGGTTCTTTCTTCCTATGGGACAAAACGTAAACTCCTGCCCATAACTCTCAAGCCCTCACCTCACAGTCTATCTGTGTTTTCCATGGTTTAAACCCCTAATCCCTAACACTGTCTGGAAATTTCTGCAATATTGGTCTACTCATAGTGTCTTATCCTGTGCTCCGACCTGCTCTTAAAATGGCATCCCCCTACTTGTCCACCATCTGCCTTTTAATGCTCAGCAAAATGGTACTTCTTTAAGGAAAGCTTCTCTAACGCCCCCTCCGTATGACAAACTTAGATACTCCTTCTCTTAAGATGATCCTGAGCTTCAGAAGACACAGTCAGGGAGACAGGGCCCTTTGACAACCTCACTGATCCTCTGGGCCAACCAGCCCTGCTCCCTAGTCGGGCTGTGGACTGCTGGCAGAAGGGCTCAGAGGTGACTGAGGCTACGGTGCAAAGTGACTGGATGGAAGGTGTGCCACAGTTGAAGCAGAGAGCATGAGAACGCTAGCAGGCTTAGTAGAAAGATTAGAAGTTCAGGTCCAAAAGTAGTACTGTTGCTTTCCCAGAAGTATTTTGTATTTTTGCTCCATAATTTTTAAATTTCAAATAAAGAGTAAGATTCATCAAATACTTCCATGTATTTATACCTCAAACAAAAATCTAGACCTTTCTAAAGGAGAGTAGAAATAGTTGCACAGAAGGATCATTTTTCAGAGATTTGATGTTGTTTTTCCCCTGCTTTGAGTTTTAGCATGAGAGAACAGGATAGGGTGAAAGGAATAATTTGTGAAGTCTTAACTAGTCAGAAGTATAAAAGCTTTGCAATAATGTCCATCCTTAACTAATAACTAAAGACCTAGTACCTGTTACCACTGTAAGTCTTAATCTGAGTTTTTCCCCTTACTCTTCCTTTTTGCCATTTTACTCATGTGAAGATTCATGATAATAGCTAAAGTTTGAAATGAATGAATGTGGACCTGCATCTCACTGTCATGGATGTATAAAATTGATCGCAATTCGTCTTGTCACCTATGCAACTAAGCTATTTCACATGAAGTTACCTTTGTCTACCCAGGCTTGGAACTTTAGAGTCTCCTCCCCTCCTGCCCTCCCTACCTCCATTTCTCCTTTCTCTGGCACCTCCAGCCTGCTTGCCTCCCCATTCTGAACGTGACTTTGACAGCCAGTTAATTGTCAAATCCCGAGCATCCTATTTCCATGGTGTTTCTCATATGCGCTCCTTTCCTAATACTACTATTGCATCTCCATAACCCAGCCCCTCATTGCCTTTGGAATTACCCAAATTTGCAGTCCTTCTCCACTTTGATTCAATCTAGTACAGTTTTTCTTTTTCATAAACTTTTCATGAAATGAATGAAATATACTCACTTTTCGCCCTGGCATTCGGTTTTTAGCTATGTGCCCACAACTCTCCCTTCCAATCTCATAATTCACCATTTTTACCCTGCTCGGCTTTACATTCCAGCTAAACAGGTTAGTCACTGGTCCTCCAACAAGCCTCTCATTTATAAGACCTGATTCATCTTAGTTTTACCCAGTGTCCATATCAGACGCCCTCCTTGTTCTTTGAGGCTTTCTTGGTTTTGCTGGTAGGTGGGATCTTTCATCTTTTTCAGGAACCTACCCTTGTCGCTGGAGATACGACTGGAAACCTTAGCTGTGCCACACTTCCCTCCCTGCCCCCGACACTCCTCCCCACCCTGCCCAGTGTGGTCACTGAGATCTCTCTTGTATTTCTACAATGTCTCCAGCATCGCTCATTGCCTAATTTGGTCCCTCATTGCCCCTGGCTCGGACAGTTCTAGCAGAAATGCAGCTGAGTTGATTTCTGCCCTCCTAAAGTCCCTTTGAGGTGTCAATTCCCTTTGCTCCTGCCTTTGTTACTTTCCAGGCCAGCCTTGACACTGCTACTAAAGTTCTGCCCAGGGTGCAGATGTGTTCATGTTCTCTTCTCCAAGACGTTCACATAGCAGAGAAGCTTTGGAAGCCAGCTTGCCACTTCCCAGCTGTTTGGCCTTGGGCAAATTACTTTCTCATCTCTAAATGGGGCCTGTTGTGAAGCTTAAGGTACTAAAGAATTTTTGCAGAGTGACTTCACCAGGTTAGCCCCATGTGAATGATAGTGTGACAGGATGTTAAATTCCAAGCTTTAACTGAGACCAAGATAAAGTAGTAAATGTGACATTCCAAAAAAAGTTAGGTACCAGACCAATACACAGATTTTCAAAGCAGGTGGCCAAAAGCTAGGTAGCTAGCTCTAAAATCTGAAAGATGGACCAGTAAGGGGGGCGAGTAGAGTGGACAGATAAGGTGAAGCAAGTGGAGACGGTTCTGTGAGGAGGTTTGCTTTTTGCAGAAATCCATCCTGCAACTCTGCTGTCACCCCAGGAGGGAGGTTTAGGATGGTGCCACTCCTCATCTCAAGTCTAATTGGGGAAGGAGAGCATCTCCATGGGACAATTTGGGAACCTGAATGTGTGGCCTCTTATGAATATCTTCTACTTTATGGTTCCTTGTTATTTAATCGAGGGCTCTGTGTATGTGTTTATAAGCCAGGACTTTTCTGGTTGTTAGTGACAGCAACAATATCTGAATCCAGATGTGAGAAAAAGGGAGGCATTGGGTGGTTCAACACTAGAATATCTGACATAACCAAGGGAAGAGTTGAATAAGTGACGCACAGAACAGCGGTGCCCCTGGGCCTCAGGAGCAGCTGAGGATGAGGACTCCAGTGCTTCCAGGACTTCTTTTCTTGACTTTTATCTGTTTATGTCTGAATTTGGCTTTATGATGAAAAAACTTGGCCAGCAACAGTCCCAAGCTTCTGACACCACAGGGGACTGGCGCTCTTGACCCAGTTTTGGTTTGGAAAATCCTTACGCAACTCTGACTGCCTTGGCCTGGTCAGAGCCTCCCTCAGAGGAATCCAGGGTGGGAGGAGGAGGAACAGTTCCCAGAGAATTCGATGCCCAGAAGACAGGAGTACTGAGCAAACACCCTATTTATGTTTATCCCTGTAATATGTCAGGTGTGTCAGCTTCTCGGGCATCACACTGCCGGGCACAAAATGCACCATCCAGTTCAGATGTGAAGGAGAACAAGGGAAATATGCCTTCCTAATGGATGGGTGAGGGCAGGGAAAAAACCCTGTAACTGGGAAGGAGGGTGAGGCAAAGAAGAAGCGACAGTGTCTTCTTCAGAGTGTCACTCAGGGATTAGCTGTAGGATGTCTGTGGGGCTGCAGCAGGTGCTAACTGGGCAGTGGTGGGATGAGGACAGTCCCTGAGTCTGACCAAGGGCGTGGCAGCTGCCACTTAGCATGGGACATGTACATATGAGGGAGTTTGCATTTTGTGTCCCTCCCTCTCCCCTTCCAGCGACCTTCTCACTTCTTCTGGACTTCCCCTGCCCTGACCTTATCCCTGCCACCCAGTGATGGAGGCACCTTCATTTGCTCACCCTCCCTTCTCAGGTTCACTCTTCTTTACAGGGACCCATTGGATAGACTTATTTCTGGTCCATGTCCCCAGCAGCTGGCTCTCAGAGCAAAAGGATTCCACCTACTCAGTGATCCATTTCCCCAGAACACCTCCATTGGGCTCCCACTGTGCAGGGCACCACAGTGAACAAGGTAGAGGAGCTCTGCCCTCCTGGAGCTTGCATTCCGAAAGGAGAGACAGCAGAAATGACACAGGTAAATATATAGCATTGGTTAGTGATAAGGGCTTTGGAGAAAAATAAAACAGGGCAAGGAGATAGTGAGTAGAGTGCTATTTAGACAGGCTGACCAGGGCAGGCTTCTCTAGGCAGGGGCATTTGAGCAGAGACTTGAATACTGTAGAGAAGTGAGCCCTGCTTAGATTGGGGGAAATGGCCTTCCATGCAAGGGAGCACCAAGTGCAAGATCCCTACTGCCAGATATGTTTGGCATGGGATGACCAGACCTAAGTGAGGTATCATAGAAGAAAGGCAAATGGCTCTTACAGAAAGGCAAATGCTCCACCTGGCTCCTAACTAGATTAATGCAAACTAAAACTCCCTGAGGAATGCCAGTGGGCGTCTAGGACGTCTTGTCCACTTGGGCCAGACACAAAATCTGAACTAACTGGAGAAAAGGTAGTTCACATGTAGAAAGATCCTTAAACATGCTATTATAAGGAAATGCAAATCAAAGCTCAGCTGAGATAACCAGATCTTGCCCACCAGAGGGACAAGTGTCCAACACATCCTGCTGTGGGGAGCTACTCTTTCATACAAATTGTTGCTGGGTAAGCAGACTGGTACCACTATGGAGGAGAATGTGGCTGGATCTAGCAAAATTACATAGACATTCGCCTTTTAACTCAGCAATTTCACTTGTAGAATCTGTTCCAAAGATAAAATGGCAAAATATGAAAAGGCAGGAGCAATGACTGTCAATTGCTGCACTGTTGACCCAGCACTTCCACTTCTGGGGATTTATCTGAAGAAACCCAAAACACTAATTTGAAAGAATGTAAGCACCTTATGTTCTTGGCAGCAGTATTTACAATAGCCAAGATGTGGAAACAGCCCAGATGTCCATCAGTGGATGAATGGGTTAAACAACTATGAGACATTTACACAATGGAATACTACTCAGCCATTAAAAAGAAGAAAAATTTACCCTTTGCAACAGCATGGATGGACCTGGAGAACATTACGCTAAGTGAAATAAGCCAGTCAGAGAAAGACAAATACTATGTGATCTCACTTATAAGTGGAGTCTAATAAATTAATAAGCAAAACAGAACCAGAGACATGGAAACGTGGAACAGACTGACAGCTGCCAGAGAAAGGTGGAATGGTGGAATCTAACAAACAAACTGAACTAACAAGCGAAACGGAGGCAAACTCAGACAGAGAGCAGGCTGACAGCTCTGGGGTGAGGGGTGAGGGGTAGAGGGAGTGAGCGAAGGAAAAAGGAAAAAGGACTCATGGACATGGACAACGGTGTGGTGATTGCAGGGGTGAGGGGGGTAGGTGGAGGTGGAAGAGGGTAGGAGGGGGATAAATGGTAAAGAAAAAATACAATAAAAAATAAACTATTAAAATATAAGAAATAAATAAAAATAGCAAAAGACTGGAAACAGGCCCCCATCAATAGGGGCCTAGTTGCACAAACTTAGTAAACCACATGGTGGAAAAAAGGAATAGGGGTATTTCTACATATTACTATGGAGTGCTCTCTAGGGTCATATTATTTATTGACTGCGTGATTGATTGATTGTATTTTTTTCATTACCTTTTACCCCCCTGTATGTCCCCTCCCCCCACAATCACCACACTGTAGTCCATGTCCATGAGTCCTTTTTTCTTTTTGATCATTCCTTCCACCCCCTAACCACCCCTATAGAGTCATGTTTTTTAGTGATAAAGGCAAGACAGAAAAATATGCCAAGTATGCTATTATTTGTCTAAGAAAGGGAAGGAAAATGATATTCATGAATATTTGTTAGTATTTTTAAGTATATTTTATTGATTATGCTACTGCCGTTGTCCCACTTTTTACCCCCTTTGCCCCTGTCTACCTGGTACCTTCCTTCCATCAAGCAACACCCTTCACATTTAGTTCATGTCCATGGGTCATGCATATAAGTTCTTTGGTTTCTCCATCTCCTATACTGTTCTTAACATCCCCCTGTCTGTTTTGTTCCTACGAATTATGCTTCTTAATCCCTGTACCTTTCCTCCCATTGTCCCCCTTCCCCCCCTCAGCTAATAACCCTCCAAATGATGTCTATATCTATGATTCTGTTCCTGTTCTGGTTGTTTGCTGAGTTTGTTTTTTTGTTTTTTTAGATTCAATTGTTGATAGTTGTGAATTTTTTGCCTTTTTAATTGTCATGGTTTTGATCTTCTTATTTACTTAAATAAGTTCCTTTAACATTTCATGTAATAGTGACTTGGTGATGTTGAACTCCTTAAGCTTTACCTTGTCTGGGAAGCACTTTATCTGTCCCTCCATTCTAAATGATAGCTTTGCTGGATAGACTAAGCTAGGCTGTAGGTCCTTGCTTTTTATCACTTTGAATATTTTTTGCCAGTCCCTTCTTGCCTGCAAAGTTTCTTTTGAGAAATTAGCTGGCAGTCTTATGGGAACCCCTTTAAGCAGGTAATTAACTGCTTTTCTCTTGCTGCTTTTAAGATTCTCTATTTATCTTTAACCTTTGGTATTTTAATTATGATGTGTCTTGGTGTGGTCTTCTTTGGGTCCAACTTGTTTGGGACTCTCTGTGCTTCCTGGACTTGTATGTCTATTTCCTTCACCAAATTAGGAAAGTTTTCTTTCATTATTTTTTCAAATAAGTTTTCAGTTTCTTACTCTGCCTGTTCTCCTTCTGGCATTCCTATGATTCAAATGTTGGCACATTTGGAGATGCCCCAGGGGCTTCTTATACTATCCTTATTTTTTTTTTTTAATTCTTATTTCTTCTTTCTGTTCTGGTTGAATGTTTATTTCTTCCTTATGGTCCAAATCGTTGATTTGAATCCTGGCTTTCTTCCCTTCTCTGTTGGTTCCCTGTGGATTTTTATTTATTTCACTAAGTGTAACCTTCATTTCTTCCTTTATGTTGTTGACATGCTCAATGATTTCTCTAAGCATCCTAATCACCAGTGATTTGAACTCTGCATCTCATAGGTTGGCTATCTCCATTTCATTTAGTTCCTTTTCTGGGGTTTTGTTCTGTTCTTTCACTTGGGCCATATTTCTTTGTCTCCTCAATTTGGCAGCCTTACTATATTCATTTCTGTGTATTAGGTAGAGCTGCTTTTTACCCCCTGTCTTAGTAGCATGGCGTATGTAGAAAAGGCACCTGTCAATTGTGTGGGGCAGAGCCTTAGGTAATTGCCAGGGTGGTGCAACCTGCTTCACTGCTTTGTGGCTCTGGGTGAAGGGAGAGCTCAGAGAGGGGAAAATGCCATTGCCTAGCTTCTGGAGGTTTGCCCAGCACTCATCTCACCCCATTTCCAGTCACTTCGCCCACTTCCCGTATGCGACTGGCACCCTCCCAGGTGCTTCCCTGGTGATCAAACCTAGAATGGGTGGGTTTGCATATGTTCTAAATCCGTGTGGGCCCTTTAAACAATGAAAATCTGGCAGCTTCTTCCACTGTCCCAACCCCCATGATTTTTACAGCCAGAGATAATGGGGATTTATCTTCCTGGTGCTGGAATCCTGGGCTATGTGGTCTGGCCTGGGGCTGGGATCACTCGATCCCAAGGTATCTCTCCTGACTTTTACCCACCATACTTGCATGCAGGACTGGCATTCCACCACTGCTACACCGCCTCTCCATCTCGGGGACTCTGCCCCGCTACCTGTCTGGATGAGTGTGGCTTCTTTGAATCCTTGTTGTATTCCATATAGCTCGATTTCCTGATGGTTATGGGTGTTATTTGTTTTGAGATCTGGTTGTAATTCTTTTTATGGTTGCACAAGGAGGTGGAGCATGTCTACCTACATCTCCATCTTGACCACATCAGTTAGTATTTTTTTAAATGAGAGAATGGATAAACAATAAAGATAAAATAACAATAACCTGATAGGAAGGGAGTGTAGTGTAGGATACAGGAACAGAAGCTAGATTTCTTTGTAGATTGGTTTGGATTTTTGAGCCACGTAATATTTTTTATCAAACAAAATTAAATTTCATGGGAAAGGCAATTCTTATGAATCAAAAGGTTTTACTTTTGAAAAAAGTAAACAAATTTAGAAACATTTTAGAAACAAATGAACCTGACTTGGCATCTGGTCGATGGAATAGAGAAACTATTCCAAATGATTGTAAAACACAAAAATTTTTACCCCCTTTATGAGCTATACCGAAAGGACAAAGGAAAAGATTCTGGAAAAAATATCTTAGATTGTACCTGATAGTGTTAATAATGTGATTCTGAGGCTGCTGTACATATACTATAGGATAAGGCGTAATTAGAAGTAATTATGTTTCTGGTAAGGATCAAGATATTTGATGTGGAAGCAAGAGGGTGCAGATACAAGACAGGTAAGTTTCAGCAAAGATGCAGTAGTCCTGTGTTTGAGTGGGAATTATCAGTTTGCACTCATAATGTATGCTACCTTTAAAATACATTTGTGTATTTCCCAGCTCTGCCCACTAAACAGGTTTGTAAACAATAACCAACCCAGTGCAAAGAGCACTTCTCTATTTAGCTAAGCATAGATATAGATTAGGATATTAAAATATGTTGACATACTTACTAAACAGAATTGGAGTTCATTGGAGAAATGGTTGATTCCTTACCTGAGGCAAGAAATGGACAGCATGAGCCTGGAACTCCTTGTCATGCCAGAGGCGAGGTAGTCCGTCCTCTAAGACAACAGGGATTGTGTCACAAAGTCACAGGAGCCACAACCCAATCAGTCAGACTCTCATCAGCCAAAGATGGACAATTGAAGCATCGACAGCAAATTACAATGGATTTAAACCCATCAAATATGTTTAGTGAATTCGTAATGACACTTTAAAAGATAACCCTCAGTGATCTTCTTTGAAGGGTAATAAGGGAACAAATTATCTTTAACAACAGCAACAACAACAAGCTTGTTAATAAAGGAAAAGAATCAAGTGTGTATTTTGCCTGTCGTACAAAAATGTAGATCAGGGTAACTACATAGTAGAGAGAAGTAGTTCCTTTTAATGGAAATAATCATGAATAAATAAAGAAGGAATACCATCATGTTGAAAGATTGAATGCCTAATGAAAGAGTGAATCCAGGCCTTAAGCATGAAAGGCTGCTAATACCACAAAGGAGAGACAGCCAGCATTACATATAGCCCCCGATGGAAGTACACAACACCATCTAGGAAGGAGTCTTGCCAAACCTGAATCTAGCAAGCCTCTGGGTCTAAGTGACAGGAGCTACTGGTAATGGAGGAATGGCTGGAATGACTTTGTGAAGTTATCAAGAAAATCTAGACTGGGGAAAATGCTCAAGAGCAAATACGGTTTCATAGTCAACAGCAAGAAAGTGCAAGGGAGAAAGAAAGAAGAGATGGAGGAGGACCCTATGGATTAAGAGACATACCATAGTTTGTACCATAGAGGTACCATAGTTTGAATCCCAATTTAAACAAACTGTGTAAGCAAAGAGCAGCAGAATGGGCCTGGCAAGGGGACGGGGAGTACAGAGAACCTTTGTAATGTGGTTGGTGATATATGAACACTGGCAGGCTATTTGATGATATTAAGGAATTATTCTTGCTTTTTGGGTTTCATGATGATAGCTATTGTGATTTCAAAACAGAAGCCTTTGTCTTTTAGAGATATATGCTGAAATATTTGCAGATGAAATGATGGCATGTCAGACTTCTGCTCCAAAATAACCTGGAGTGCGTGGGAGAGTGGGTGGGGACATGGGGCAGGGGTTCTCAGTCTTGAACTTGCATCAGATTCACCTGGAGGGCTCATTAAATTACAAATACTGATCCCTCCTTCAGAGTTTTTGATTCAACCTCGGGTATAGCCCAAGAATTTGCCTTTCTAATGAGTTCCCATGTGGTGTTGACGCTGCTGTTGGTCTGGGAACCACACTCTGAGACCCACCCACCTGGGTGGTGGGTACATGAAAGCTCATTATAGTATTCTCTCTACTTCTGAACATATTTGAAATTTTCTGTAATAAAGAGACTTAAGTGACCCAGAAAGACACATAGAAGGAGCGAAACCTTTGACAGCCCATCGTTGTAATGGGAGTATCTATGCTCGTTGGTAAAACAGACTTGGCTGCTGGCCTCCAAGTTGAAAGGGGCACATTTGCTCCTGCCCAGGTGGAGGTGAGTGCATCAGCTCACCTGTCAACCCTCTTAGAGAACTGCCCGGCCTGAGGGGCAGGGAAGTGGTCTTTGTCTAAAGCACAGGTGGCAAACACAAGGCCTGCGGGCCGATTCTGGCCCTCCACCTTGTTTTATCCAGCCCAGTACCTTGTTTCTACCCGGCAGCAGTGCTGAGCTCCTTGCCCCTAGTTAAGGAGTAGTTACATTTATACAGTCCTAAAATTACATTCAGCCCTTTGAAGGCAACCGCGAGGCTGATGTGGCCCCTGGTGAAAATGAGTTTGACACCCCTGGTAAAGGATCTACATCATGTTGCTTTCACTTCCTCGATTGGTCAGTCACAGGAAACACAGCAGTTTGGATGAATCCTAAGACTTTCTGGCCACTTCAACTGGGAAGGGTGTTCTTGAGCAGAGCTGTGCCAGGGGGTTCATCTGTCAGAGACGAGGTGGTTACTGAACTCAGAGCCCATGTGTCCTCCTGCAAGGACTTTCCTGACATGCTTAGATCAGGAGTCTTCTCTTGTGGTTGGAGTCCCTCTACTTGGCTGTTAAAATTCATCCATTTACTTACCCATTCATACTCCAGATATTTATTAGTGTACCTACTAAGTATAAGGCATTTTCTAGCCCCTAAGAATACAGCAGAGACCAGAATAGGCAAAAATTTCTGCTCTTGTGGAGATTAAATTCTGAATGGGGAAACAAGCAATTAACAAGCAAAGAACTATATGAACAGAGTAATTTCAAACAGTGAAAGGTGTTATGAATTAAAGTGAAGACACGGGGATACTAATTGATGCTGTGTGTGTGCACATGCACACGCACATGTTTTCACAGGTTTTATTTTAGATGATCAGGGAAGACTTCTCCAAGGAGATGATATCTGAGCTGAGAGCTGGATGAGAAGGAGCCAGCCACTGTAAGAGACCTGGGTATTTTCAGACAAAGTCAATAGCAAGTGCAAAGGTTCTAAGATGAGCTTAGCATTTGTTTGGATGCCAGGAAGATCAGTGGGCCTGGGACATGGAGAGCAAAGGGAAAAGTGGTGTGAGGTGAGAAGTGAAGGGAGGCAGGAGCCAGGGCATGTCGGGCCTTGTGGCCATCAGCCAGGGTGCTTACATGCCTACTGTAGACACCTCCACGGCTGCCAGTCCTGCCCCAGCTAAAAGAAGTATATTTTCTCTAGAGAAACAGGGCACTTTTTAAACAGGGAAGTCTTAGGGGCCCTGATCTATAGGAAAATGAGTGTTTGGTATAGCCAACTGAATTGTATATCGAATTTGTTGCACCCACCTATTAAAAAAAAAACCATTAATTTCATTCCAGAATCACTATATGCTCTTGATGCCTTATAATTCCTGCTTAAAAACACCATATACTCAACTTAAGATTTAGTCCCCTGTTGAAATACAGATTCCTCTGTGATGGGTAATGCTATGAGTTATCAGTCAGTTCATGCTAACATAAATGAATTGAGAGCTGTGTCCTTGAAAAGACATTTTAAAAAGAAAAGTGTAAAGCTGGTGGGTTCTTGAGTATAGGAAGGAATCTTCGTGGCAGAAACAAATGAAAAAGGAGAAACTGAGGATGCATCAGAAAAACTACTTATTTTACAGTTTTGAGCTGTGCTCTGCTTCCTGGATAGGCTAATGTCCTCCTGCCAAGACTTAGTATAGCAAGGCTCTTTTTCTTGAAATAACACATGTGTGTCTTTTAATAGCTCTTTCCTAAATAGGAAGTGCGAAATAATTCGCAGGGCCCAGTGATTACAGTGCATTGCTCCTGCTGCCTTGATGCTCCTTGATGGGCTGTGGACATGCATGTGAGACTTAACCTCTGCAGATGAACGTTCTAATGACGATGGAATGTGGCTCGAACAGCTGGTGTGAAGAGATTACAAGCATCACTTTCTGACTTTGCATTCAAGTGACTTCATATTCGTTGCCTGAAGTCAGCCATGATAAGATTATTTACACCACAGAAAGCAAACGCTACGCATTGGGCTTTTTTATTTCAGAGAGCTGACTGTTAAACACCAGCATGCCCCTGCCATGAAACCTTAAAAAAATATATTCTAGCATATGCCATGGTATATGAAACAACAGCCATTTCTTTGTTTTGCCTCTTGAATTAATGGTACTCAGGATCGTATTCATCTGTACAATTTAGCTATATTTATGTATATATAGACCCCATTTGCTTTCTCAAAAACTTTGTCTGGCATTTCATGGTTGACCAGATAGACACCAAGGGCCCCTCATGGTTTTGAGTCATCTGACTCTTGCTGCCTTGTCTACCCCTGGCTCCAATCAAATTTAACCTTCAATGTGCCTTGTCCCCCAAGTACCCTATTTTTTTCTTCTGCACATTTCTAATCTGCTTGAGAATCTACCTGGAGGGCTCTCCTCACCCCCTCTCTGTCTAACAAAGTCTTACCCATACTTCAAGATCAGGGCAGAGGTTCTCCTTGATGCCTTACTGCGCTCTGCTCCCTTCATTGTCCATTGCTCTTCCTCCAGCGCTCCCACCAAATGCCGGCCGTGCTTCCGCAGTCACCACTGCCTCATTGAGCAGGTGTTTGTCTGCATGTCTTATCTCTGCCCCCCACCCCCTGCCCCGGAATGTAAGCCCCTTGAGGACTGTGAGTTTTACTTATTCATCATTTAATCTATTATAGCATCTGGTGCAGAGCTTTGCACATAATCACTGCTCTGTCAGGGTTAGTTCAATTATCTGCATATATGACTTCATATTGCCCACAGTGCCCTGGACAGCATAGTAAGTGACACACACACAAAGTCACATCAGTCTAAATATTTGTACTTGTGGGCTGATTTCATTTAGCATGGGAAATGCCTTATTGAGGGGAACACTAGGCTCAAGTGTAGCCCAGTGAGGACCAATGACGAAACTTCTACCTTCAGTGGGAAATGTCACCTTTCTCACCTGCATGCAAAGTTGGACTGCTTTGTTTGCTCATGTTAGAAAGGCGCCGATCTGTTACAAATCATGACACTCTTACGGCCACTGAAGATGCAACTGTACTCCTCCTGGAGACAGATCCTGCTGGAATGTTAGTGAGGTCTACTGGTACCTTTATATCTAATAATGAAATGAAAACTAATCTGATATTTTTCCTTTTCTCACTCCTACTGTGAAAGAAGGCTATTCCTTGCCTGTTGTTCATTCATTAAGCAATGACTGTGTTCTCATGCCAGGCACTCTGCTAAAGGCTCAAGATATAAAGGTGAATTATCCACAGCCCTGCCCTTCAAGGATTCATAATGAGAAAAAGAGAATAAGCAATAGGACATGTTCAAAGTCTCAGGCGAAATAGAGCCCCGAAGCTCTGACAGTGACCCACATCTCTGCACTTGCCCGTTAGGTTCTGCCATCTGTCCCCACATGAGACGTTTGCTATAACTCTTTTCCACGAGCCACTTTTGGTTTGAATGACCTTGGAGACAGCCTGAAATGCCGAGCTTGGAAGAGTGCTTTTAGAGTTACTGGTCTGCACTTATGGGCTCCAAATAGAATTTCACAAACCTCTAATTATCTCCTCTTACCAGGCTGCCTAAATGACTGACGACTAGCTCTTTAGTCACTCCGAGAATGGATTTCTATTCAGCCGGTGCCCGGGATGCATTAGGATGCCCAGAACATGTGTGGCTGCTCTGAGCAATACAGGACGATTAACAGAAGGCAAGCAATTTGCAAAATGTCTCAACTTCCTGCTCATCTCTGAGGCAGAAAAATTGTCACACCTTAACCTCAGGAGGCTCATCTGCAGAATTCTTTTCCCCCCACACCCCCTCCCCCAAACAGAGCCTCTGGTGTCAGCCTCTCCTCCCTGCTTTTTGCAAACATAAGCACTCGGCTGAAACAACAGCTATGACTCAGTTCCTAGCTAGTGCTGCCTGAATTGATTTAGTCTGAGTTCAGATTTAGCACCTAATCATGTTCAATTTGCTCCACTGCACTGCCTAGAGATAAAAGGCATGGGGGGAAAAAATAGCTTCAGCCTGTGTCAGTCTTTGTGGTGATGTCATTGCCATGAGAAAGCCGGCCCTTCCTTACTCTGCTGTGCTGCCTCAGACGCGGCAGGCTGTGTGCGTGCAGCGGGAGTGGGCTCCAGGTGCTGAGCTCGGGCGGTGTCCAGGGCAAGGCAGCACCACCGGCCACCTCAACATCCACCTGGAGGCTCTGCCCATCACCCTGTCACGCACGACTCGGAGGCTGCCTAACTCTTTTGAAAATCAGGAGGGGGAATGCCAGCCCCTAGCATGGACTGTGATGTTTCCACTCTGGTCGCCTGTGTGGTGGATGTTGAGGTCTTTACCAATCAGGAGGTTAAGGTATGCACCTGCAATCTCATTTTTCATTATTGCTGTTCCTGAAACCTGAAGCAGTGTGGCAGAGCCTTTTTAGCTTAAGGAAACAAGACTTTGCTGAACAGTTTTCAGCTCATGAAAATGCATGTTGTGAGTGCATGGCTGTATTAATTAGAGTAAGTCAGAAGAGGGACTAGCACATTCATTTTGAACGCGATAAAGTCTACCATTGTCTGCTTCTTCTTGCCTTTTCTATTAGGTGATTTCACAGTAGACGTGTTTTTGTAGTCTCATATCTGTGTCAATAAGGAGAATTTGTCACTCCTTAATGTCGAGAGGGGTTTTGAATCAATGATTAAAGGAAGAAAGCACACATGATAAACCTTGTACCCAGGACACCCTACTAGTGGGACAGTAACCCCTTCGTGGCATGTCACTTAAAGATGCCACGATGTGGTCTTCAGATTGAACAAAAGCTGTTCTAAGGATGGCAGTTCAATCTCTAGCTCCAGGGAATCAAAGTTGGAGAGATGCTGTCTAAATTTTTAATTTTTTTTTTTTTGTCAAGCAAAGGAAGCAAGTCATTTCCCTGAGCAGTTGTCCAAAAGAAAGTTCAGGGATAAATAAATTTTGCATCTTAACACTTAGTATTCCATGACGCTGGTCCTCACTGCCTGTCTGCAGAACTGTATAATTGTCATGGGTAATTGTCCCCTGATGGTATGCATTCTCTTTTATTTTCCCACTTGGCTTTATATTATGAAAAAGATTCCATGCTTGTGAAATGAGAATTTTGATTCCTTCTCTCATATTTAATGTAAGAATGAGCAGAAGCTTCTTATTTAAACAGTTTACACACACACACAGGAGAGCTGCTCATTTTGTGATGAGAGGAAGAAAAGGGGAATTACACTGCATAATCACTTTCCATCCTTGCCTTAGTCTTTACTTAAAGGAAGACCTTGAATTCTTTATTGTTGAGTGTGCAGGTGATACCCTGGTACTTCCCACGTGGGGATTTATGTATTCACTAGCATAACGCCTGCCTCTGTCTCTCAAGATTTGGGTTTTGAACATGCTTTTGAAATAGATTTTAAAAATCAGATTTGTTGTTTCTGCACATTTTAAATATGGGGTCCCGTGTTTATCAACTCTTATGCCAGTGCCATAGAAGTGTCTACTGTCTGTCACACTGAGATCAGAAAATTAGAATATAATGGCTTGCTGCTACCTACGGTTGCACTGGAATGGAAACGTGCATGCAAAGACTCACAGTCCTTCCTGCTGTACCTGCCGTAGCCCTTCAGAAGGGAGAGCAGTCGTCAAAGCCCCTCCAGTTTAGAACCCATTTAAAGTTTGCTGTGGGTAACTGGGTAGAGAGACATTGTTCCAGCAGTTGGTGGAAGATGGAACAGAATGAAAACTCATAGCTCTCTTCTGTCCTCAACAGTTCTGTTGTTTACGTGCTTGCTCTGCAGACATCATAAGATAGTCTGAACTTTTTTGGTTCAAGAAATGATCATGAAAAAAGGTTGATTAGGCATGTGCAATATGCCAGGCATGATGCTTATAGGGAAAGGAGTTTAACATAGGCTTATATGACCTATGTATCTGTGAGACAGACATAAAAACAACCACTCACCTAACATTTCTTAAAGACAGAGAGTGTCTTGTGGAATTAAAGGAACACAACATTCTTCCAGCTGGTTGTACTTGAGTGGTTGGGGTGGCTTCATGGAGAAAATAGTATTTGAACTTGATGATGGGTCGATTTTGATAGAGAAGGAGGGAAGGCCTGGGGATGTGGAGGCATTCCATTTTGCAGTAGAGTGAGTCAATGAATTTGACTGCAGTAGGATCTGAGAGATGGGAGGGGAAGCAGGGGAAGGAGGTGAGTCAGGACCAGATTATGGAGCCGATAATACTGTTTATCAGAAATGTATTGGGTTTTCTGGGAAGACTCCCACCAGAAAGATGTCTTATATGTCCTTACTACCAAAAAGCTTTAAATCACAATGGATGTCTGTTCAGGACAATTTACCTAATCTTTCTGAGCCTTAGTTTTCTCATCTGTAATGTGGGGATAATAGTAGTTCCTGTCATTGGCTTGATAAGAGGATTAAAGAAAATTATACATGTAAAAATTTTAACACAGTGCCTGACACATATTTAGTGTCTAATAAATGTTAGCTATTGCCATCGTCATTGTCATCTTTTTAGACACCCTCTGAAGGTGATAGGTGACTTTTTTTGCCAGTTTATTGGAATGTCCTAAGTCTAACTGAGTTTGCCATGACAATCCAGGACATAGAAAGTGTTAACATGAACACACACGCATGACACACCTTAGCAATTTAGAAAACATAACCCTTCCTTTTAGACATTTAATCATTTAGTATAAAACAGTGACATTATTATCAAGCTAGGATTTACTTTGTGCTTACTAAAAAGGGAAAAAAGTGAACAAAGGAAGGTAGGACAAAGAGGTTTGTTGAGAAAACCTGTATGTGTTCCTTGTTCAAAAGTGGGCATTGCTCATGGTCGTGTTCAAATGCAAAAGTCTGGCACCAAAGTTTCCCCAAAGGAAACTTCATTAATTGCCAGTAACAGATACCTGGCAGAACCAGAGTCCTTTTCCTCAGTGTCTTATTTGCTGTCAGAGAAAAGGGTGGCCTCTCTGAGGGTTTGACACACCTGCCTGCATCCAGCTTGCCTGATCTCAGTCTTTTTACAGACTCTGCCTTTCTACATGTAGCCCCCATGGAAAAGCAACCACCTGGCGTGGGCCACCAGCAGGCACCCTTTGTAAGCACAGTGCTCTATTTGAAAGGGGCGGAGGCCCATGCAAATCCAGTGTCTGATCTTGACATAGAAAGCCTATCTTCAGTGGAGGGTGTTAGCTGGTTGCACTGGGGGCCCTTCAGATTCCAATTTCCTAAATTTTGCTAAAGCTGCTAGAGCAGTAGTACTAAATAAAGAGAGAAAAAAATCAGGCACGTGGCGTTCTGCCATACTTGTCTTTCTCCAGAAATTCCTGTAGTGGTGTCATGAATTTAGCTGTCTCATGGCATGAGTACTTAGGGAGATGAAGAGACGTGAAGCTCTTAATAGAAGAAAAATGATATGATGAACTGAAGTGTGTGTGTGTACATGTGCAGGGTTGATTTTTCTCAGTATTCTTCTTATCTTTATGAAAACAGTCTTCTCTCTCCCCAAGGAGCCAAACTCTTGGGAAAATAAAAGGGATCCAAAGATGAGTAATGAAATTTATATTTTATTTTAGTCCAGTGGTTCTTAAACCTGATTTCTCTTTGGTATCCTATGGAGAGCTTTTAAAAATATTGATGCTGCCCAGGCCGCATGCCCAGAACTTCCATTTTGGCTGATCTGAAGGGAGCCTGGTCATGGATTATCACATAAAGTCAATGTCCGTGTCAGGGCTCTTCCGGACACAGGCAGGTAGGGGTGATGTTGGTCAAGGAGCTGCTGCAGTAACCTCCGCTTAAAGACTTTGCTCCAAATCCCCCAGATGGAGACTGGATGTATGCAGTTGGAGAAGCAATGTCTCTAAGCTCTCACAAGTGTTGAGACTTACCTAACGGTGCTGGATCATAGCACCAAAGAGCAGAGGAAATCGGGCAAATGCAGTTCTGCCATATTTGTCTTTCTCTAGAAATTCCATTGGCCACTTTTGAATGAATGGCCAGTGGAAGCATCTCTGGGGAGGTGACAGTTTATTAAATGTCACTGTTCCAGTGTCACTCAGAAGTGAGTGAGGGAGCCGTGAGTTGATCTGAGGGGAAAGCATTTCAGTAGAGGGAACAGTAGATGCGAAAAGAGACAATCTTACCTGATGTATTCTTAGCCCTTTTTTAACTTATTTTAATTATTTATTAATTCCGGAACTTACTGAGGCTATCACTATCTTAGGGCATATTGTATTTTATATTTCAAAGATGTTCCTTTTTAGAAATTGTTCTTAACCTAATTCCCTCATGCTGTATTGTAAGCCTGTTTGTTTCCATGGGGGAGGGAGAAGTATAAGCAGACATTCATTCTCAGCATAATAATTTTTTATATGCTGAAATCTTAGGATTTTTCTTTCTCCTTCTGAGAAGCCAAAGCCCTTTTAAAGTGACTCATAGCCCTACTTTCACTCCTCTGCCTTTGAGACTAATCCATATAACCTTGGGAAGGTCTCTTAACCCTTCTGGACATCATAATGAGAAAAATACTTGACTGCTTTGTGTTTGTTTTCCTTTCACACAACAGTATGATGTCTGACTCACAGTCTGTGTCATGCTGCTGTGTGAGTTGTGAAAAAACCCAGCACATCGTGGGCCCTCAGTACAATGAAATCTCTTTGTCATTTGAACCACTGGCAATTTCAAATTACTTGTTTTGTTTGGTGGGAGTCGTGTGAGAAGAAGGATGGAGCAGACTTGGCATCACGCATCTTGCACCCTGGTTTGAAGAGAGACAAGTGACACACATGGGAACTGAGTATTGGGAACTGCTTTGGAAAAGAAACTTGTGGGTATTTGCCAGGAAAACTGGTCAACCTTCACGCTTGTTTCTTAGGCTTGTTGCACATGCAGTGCTGGGGAGAGGATCTGGCAGCAGCCATGACCTTAGGGCTCTGCGGAACTCTAAAGCTCTTTCAGCATCTTCAGAAACCATGTGTTCACTCAGGAACATAGAAGACTTTGAGTTGCATGTGATTCAGTTCTCAAAGACTGAAACCCCCTAGAGATTCATGGTAACTGTTAGTAACCACAGTGCTAACTTAACAGAGATTCTCATTTTCTACTCAATGACTGTGATGTTAAAAAAATATTTATTGCCTATCTCCAGACCACCCTTTAGTTTCTGAAAACCAAAAGGGAGTGTGTGGGAGGATGGGGGTTGGGGGTGGGGTGGCACATCATAACAGATACTAACACCCGAGCAAACAAATACTTGCTTTCTCTGACAATAAAATAAACTAAAATTGAGGTCATTTTGAAAATAAATGAATTATGCAAAATTGAATGTTAACAATTAAGCGTAAAAATATTTTAATAATCTTAAAATTCTTAAACATGCAATATAAAATATTTTCTTGCCTTTGAAGAAAGTAGCAATTATTTTTCACATTGTGAGAAGTGATTTTATGCAAATAATAGATGCTCCCTGAGAAGGAGGTTAATAGGCAGATTTCTCAGCCACCTGCCATGTTAGGGAAAGACAAAGTATGGTCTTCAACTAGTGACCTTGTTAAGCAGGAAAGTCAACTAAAACCTCGCTTAACTGTTTAGAATCTTTGAACTTTTGGAAAGTAATTGAGACACTGACAGATGCTCTAACTTGTTGTCGGATTTTTTAAAAAACAACAAAACAGCATCTTCATTAACATTGTTCTCCTAAAGACATAGATTTTAATGTAAAACTCAGAGAGTTCTGTTCCCATTCTTAGTGATTCTGTTTGAGTACCACTATCAGTAATTTATAATGGGCTTTTCAGTACTTCCTCATGAAGCTTAGAATTGACACATAAGAAAGGATATGAGAGCATAAACCTTATCACTTTGATGTGTTTCAGTTGTAAGCTTAGTAGGCATTGCAACTCTGTGGTGAATAGCCCAGCTTCCAAGGTCTTGAACTCTCCGCCACATGCCTGGCCCCGCATGTCTCTGTATACAGGGGCAATTTCTTGATGTCTTCTCTACGTAAAGGGAATGTAGCCTTTCCCACCTCTAGATCTGAGCTGTTTCCAAAATACAACGTAAAAATATAGACACCGCATAATGGGGATTTATAATGAGGATTTCAAGCAGATAAAAAGTTACAGGCTGTCCACTTCATTTAGAATGGAGAATTTATTGTGAAAGTATCTGAGAGTAAAATATCCACCAAGTCAGACCTTCCCTAGAAAATATTTACTACATGGGCTTTTGTAATCCTCTTTTGGGGCAAGTGTATCTGGGGGTGGGGGGAATTTTATATATATATGAAATATAGAGTAATACATGCATACATTTTCAAATGCATGTATATACTCTGTATTTCTTTTTTCCCCATGGTCATGGGGGTTTTCTGTGCTCCACTCTGGTCCATCTAAGTAGCTATTATGAATTAGATTTCTACATTTAGAGCCTGGAGAAGGCTCCTGCCAAAATAATTCTACAGAAGCCTAAACAATTGCTAAACAATTCATTTGGGGGGGAAATACTAAGAAATTCATGGCCTTTTTTAATTGTTATAATATCAAAGGGGTGTTTACATCCTTGCAGTCTAATAGCATAATTCCTCCCTCCAGAGTCTAGCATGC
The DNA here is from genome assembly GCA_007922815.1 of Macrotus californicus. Classification (NCBI taxonomy): domain Eukaryota; kingdom Metazoa; phylum Chordata; class Mammalia; order Chiroptera; family Phyllostomidae; genus Macrotus; species Macrotus californicus. The sequence goes on along the minus strand of VMDR010012992.1, from coordinate 673 downwards.
AAGCTCTGAACTATGAACATTTTTTAAAGGCTTTTGAAAAGATCTTGACCTTTGAGCTTCCAGAAAGATGACTTTAGCAAATCTACTCTTTACCTGCTAGATTGAACTATGGACCAGGTTCATGCCCCACCCCCACCCCTCTGCTCTGCCATCAAAGAGTATCTTCTACTTGTCCCAATTATAGAGTAGTTTCCTGCTTAGTTGTGAGACCCCTTCCCCAGTGCCTGGTAGTTCTAAAGGAATATGTGAACTGTGTTCATGTTGTGCTCCAAAGATGTGACCTTGGAGGGGCCATTTACTAAATTAAGCATCAAACCATCCCATATGATGGCAAACATAAACCCCCAGAGATGTTCATCTCTATGGATCAATATTACATGTTATCAAGATGGGCAACTTAAAATATTCTAACGGCTCTTTCCATTTACTAAATATCTGTAAGTACCAGGTGCATGGCACACACCAAGTACTCCTTGTCATCCTCATAATAGCCCAAGGCATCTATTTATCTGCCCTATTATAAACAGGTTCCAGATCAGAGAAGTTAAACTTCTGCGCAAGACCACACAGCTATTGACAGAAGCAGGACTCAAATTGTAGTCTGCTTTACTTTTTCCACTACCAAAATATCCCTAAGGATCAATTAGCAAGATGTCAATCAGTTATTGGGGGG
>VMDR010012991.1:0-25646 GCA_007922815.1 Macrotus californicus | reverse complement strand
AGAGACATTGAAATTAAGAACAATCTAACAATGGCCAGAGGGGAAGGGGGAGGGAATAGTGGGGGGAAGGGTTTCCAGGAAATACTATAAAGGACACATGGACATAACCAAGGGGGAGGGTGGGAGCAAGGGAGGGAGGTAGGATTGGCTGGGGTTGGGGGAGAGTGGTGAGGGGACAATTCAAACTGTAATTGAACAACAGTAAAGTAATTTTAAAAAATGCATATTCTAATTCAGTGACTCTGTGGTGGTGTCCAAAATTCTGCACTTTTAATAAACTCCCCAGGGCTCTGAGTGGTGTGACTCAGTTGTTGGGCATGGTCCTGCAAAGCAAAAGGTTGCTGGTTTGATTCCTGGTCAGGGCACTTGCCTGTGTTGCAGGTTTGGTCGTGGTCGTGGGTTGCAGGTTGGGGCATGTGTGAGAGGCAGCTGATCGATGTTTCGCTCTGATATCAATGTTTCCCTTTCTTTCTCCCCACCTTCCCCTCTCTCTAAAAATAAATGAGTGAATAAATAAATAAATAAACAAATAAATAAATAAATAACTCCGCAGGGATGCTGATGCTGTTTGGTCCACGGACCATGCGTTGAGCAATGAGGTTTTGCACCTTGTTTACAACCTCCCCTTGTGAAACATTTTCTGATATACTTTGTCACCAGCTGTCAGAGTTATTTCCTGAATAGACTGGACATTTGTTTGAAACAGTTCTACGAATTATAGGAGTCAGCTTCTCTTTTGGAGGAAAAGGACAGTTGACAATTGGCTGTTTGTACTGACACACCTTTGTGATCCTTGTGTGAAGAACTGAGTTTAAGCAAAGGGAGGGCAACTCTAGACTTGCTGGTGCAGACCCTGATTACTATAGAGCCTGAGCACATCTACTGTTGATGGCTATGAGTGGAGGCACCTCCAACCCCATTCCATTGTGGTCACTGGTTGAATTCAGGGTGAAGGTGTCCCAGCCTCAAGGGTTCTGCTGTTGACTATTGGGGACTGCCTCTGCGAAGTCCCCAAGCTCAGAGATCTAGACTTCTTCTTTGTTGGCCCCTTCCAAATGCATAAGTAATAAGAGAAGGCAAAAAAGCATAGGAGAACAAAGCTTCATGAAAAGGGTAGATCAATAAATTTATTAACAGGTATTTATTAAGGCCCTGATATTAAAATGCAATGGTTTTATCCTAACCCCCAGGCCTCAGATTAGCTTCAGGAATAGTATTGTCAACTCTCTTCCATTATCTTTTCTTAATCAAGGCTGCTTTTCCCTTTATTTTCCAGACAGACATAATTCCTAAGATAATTCTGAAGGCAGAGATACATTTTTGAAACATAAAAAATGCTGCATTAAGAAGTCCTGGCTGGTGTAGCTCAGTGGACTGAGTGCTGGCCTGTGAACCAAAGGGTCACTGGTTCAATTACCAGTCAGGGCACATACCTGGGTTGTGGGCCAGGTCCCCAGTAGGGGGCATGCAAAAGGCGACCACACATTGATGTTTCTCTTCCTCTCCTTTTCCCTCCCTTCCCCTCTCTAAAAATAAATAAATAAAATCTTTAAAAAAAGAAGTCCAAATATTTGTTTAATTTTTCTACTGACTTCTTCAGAGCCATACCACAGCTTTCCTGTCTTAGTCCAGGTAGCTGAGAGTTAACTATAGCCATCTAGGTGAAAGCTGAACCTTTAAGGTCCTTTATAACATTAAGATTCTCTGATTGCATTTTAAATCAGGCCTGGAGGCCTCTGCTGCTCAAGTGAAGCAATTAAGTCCCCCACATGGGGTCCCAGAGAGCTTGGGTTTTGTCTTGGAAAAACCTTAGGCAGTTTGATTCTTAGAGAGATGGAACTTCCAGTGGGGGAAGCAAAGACCTTCCATTGTGGGTTTATCTCATCCTTTCCATTTCCTCTTATCTTAGAGTCCAGAATAGCACCAGACATCTGATTGGGTGTTCAGCTTTCAGATCCTTCTTCACTTTTCCTATTTAAATAAAAACTTAAAACTAAATTATTAATTTGTTCAACAAACATTTTAAAGAGCCCATTATGAATAACACATTGGGCTATTATGAATAACACATTATGAATAACACATTGGGAATAACAAGATATATTTCATTTTGGAGTACAAAAAATGAATGAGAAATAATCATTGTCTTCAAGAATAGCCTAGTAGAGTAATAAGTTGTGACCTGGAGTTTGTACAATAAGAGAGGTACACCTAAAGTCCTATGGGGTCCAAAGGGAGAGAGCAAATAAAGTAATGTGTATGAAAGGAATTTTTAAACTGTAAATACCTAATGCATACATGCTTTTAACTTCCTAAAGCAAAGAGGACAAGATTGGGAGGCAGGAGACCTGACCCTAGAGGTTGTCAAACTATGACCCAAGGCCTATTTTATACAACCCTCAAGCTAAGAATGTGTTTTTTATTTTTATATTTTTAAAGGGTTATATTTACAAAAAAAGAAGAATGTGCAACAGAGACCACATGTAGCTTGCAATTTGGTCCCTTACAGAAAAGTTTGCTGACCTCCCGATTGAAATAAAATTTTGCCATAACTGTATGACTATGGGCAAACCTGCTAAGGAGTTGGTCTTGTCCTGTAAGCAATCGGGAGCTATTTGTTAAGTAAATAAGATGACTAGATTTGGTGGCAGTAGGAGGATGAATTGGATTGGGGGTGGTAGACAGAGATGTCTAGGAGGCAACTTGAAATTCCAATCTATCATCTAGAAAACCAGTGGAAGATGTAGATTTGGAGGTCATCAGTATACATTCAGGGGCTGAAAATAGAATGGATGAAATTGCCCAAGGAGAAGGCCAAGGATGGAAACTTGGGAATACCTATTTAAACAGGAAGAGTTTAGGAGAGTGAAGGAGATGGAAAAAGTGATCCAAGCTGTGTGGGGATTGTAGGGGGGAAGAGGGTATAAGGGGAATAAATGGTAATGGAAAAATTCAATAAAAAATAAGTAAATAAAAAAATTTAAAAAAGAAAGGAAAAAGAAAAAGTGATTCAAGAGGGTAGGAGGAGAAGAAGAGCTGAACTGTATCACAGATAGAGTAGGTTGTCAACAATGTCAAATGCCAGAGAGAGGTAAAGCGATATGAAGAATGAAAAGAAGCCATCGAATATGTCACTGGTGACTTTGTGAGAATAGTTTCAGAGCAGTGGACTTGCGGGCAAGAGGCAATGTAGTGCCTCTCTGGATGCTGGTGGGAGAGGGAAGGATGGAGACCAGTGGTAGGCTGAGGGGGGAGTGGATAACATCCATTTTGTCTACCATGTAAGTGAAAGTACTTTGAAAAGTTTAAAGTACTATACAAATAAAAGGTATTGTATTATAAATTAAGTACCTTCCAGTTATAAATTCTATTAAACTATTTTTTGTTCTTTCCTTGAAGTTCACAGTTTAGAACCAAAGACTTTCTATTCCCTATTCTCAAGTCTAGATTTTCCATTCTTCAAGACTTTCTGGAAGCTGACTATGACCATCCTCTTCCCAGTTTTTGACTTCCCAGTATGCAACTATGTGCACCAATTAGACAAACCTATTTCTCATCCTCCCTGGAAGTCTTGTTTTCCTTCACTTGGAAGTCTTACCCATTTGCCATGATTTAAGGTTTAAGAGATGCCAATTAAATTTGAACTTCAGATAAACACCAAATAATTTTTAGTGCATGTCTCATACAATATTTGGGCACGGGCATCCTGTATTTTATTTGGCAACCCCACTTCTCCTGCTCTTTTAGTTTATATATATGTGTCTCTTCCTTTAAAGTTCAACTCAAAGCTATTTTTGCTCCTTGGCATGATAATTTAATAAAAAGAATATATCCTTTTGTAGACAAACAGAACTGATTCAAACTCTGGTCCTCTAACATGTTGTGGGGACCTTGACTAAATCTTTTCATTTCTCTGAATCTGTAAATTAACTTTCAAGGCCCTTATAAGGGTTAAAGTAAATAATGTTTGATTTGTTTGCTTAGGAGTTAGATATTTATATAAACCTCCCCTATTGCACAGATAATTTCTTCGCATACCTTCTTCACTTAGGTACTCAATTTGTACTTTCTTTTTAAAAAATATATTTTATTGATTATGCTATTACATTTGTCCCAATTTTTCCCCCTTTGCCACCCTCCACCTGGTACATTCCTTCCCTCTGTCAATCCTCCGCCTTAGTTTATGTCCGTGGGTCATGCATATAGGTTCTTTGGCTTCTTCATTTCCTATACTAAAAATCCCCCTGTCTATTTTGGACCCATCAGTTATTTTTCTTAATCCCTGAACCTTTTCCCCCATTCTTCCCCTTATCCCTCCCAGCTGATAACCCTCCAAATGATCTCCATATCTATGATTCTGTTTCTCTTCTGGTTGTTTGCTTAGTTTGATTTTTTAGATTCAGCTGTTGATAATTGTGAATGTGTTGCCATTTTACTGTTCATAATTTTGATCTTTGTCTTAAATAAGCCTCTTTAACATTTCATGTAATAATGACTTGGTGATGATGAACTCCTTTAGCTTTACCTTGTCTGGGAAGCACTTTATCTGCCCTTCCATTCTAAATGATTGCTTTGCTGGATAGAGTAATCTAGGTTGTAGGTCCTTGCTTTTCATCACTTTGAATACTTTTTGCCAGTCCCCTCTTGCTTGCAAAGTTTCTTTTGAGAAATCAGCTGACAGCCTTATGGGCACTCCTTTGTAGGTAACTCTCTGCTATTCTCTTGCTGCTTTTAAGATTCAATCTTTATCTTTAATCTTTGGTATTTCAGTTATGATGTGTCTTGGTGTGTTCCTTTTTGGGTCCTACTTGTTTGTGACTCTCTGTTCTTCCTGGACTTGTATGTCTATTTCCTTCACCAAATTAGGCAAGTTTTCTTTCATAATTTTTTCAAATAATTTTTCAATTTCTTGTTTTTCCTATTCTCCTTCTGACATCCCATGATTTGGGTGTTGGCACATTTGGAGATGTTCCAGAGGCTTCTTATACTATCCTCATTTTTTAAAAATGCTTGTTTCTTCATTTTGTTCTGGTTGAATGTTTATTTCTTCCTTATGTTCCAGATTTTGTTGATTTGAATCCCAGCTTCCTCCCCTTCACTGCTGGTTCCCTATAGATTTTTCTTTTTTTCACTTAGTGTAAACTTCATTTCTTCCTTTATGTTGTTGCTGTACTCAGTGAGTTCTTTGAACATCCTGATCACCAGTATTTTGAATTCTGCATCTGATAGGTTGATAATCTCCATTTCATTTAGTTCTTCTGTTTTTTTTTTTTTTCTGTTCTTTCATTTTGGCTATATTTCCTCAATTTGGCGGCCTTTCTGTATTTGTTTCTGTGTATTAGGTAGAGCTGTTTTGACTCCTTGTCTCAGTAATGTGGCCTATTGTAGAAAAGACACCTATAAATTGTGTGGGGTGGAGCCTTAGGTAATCGCCAAAGTCGGGCAACCCACTTCACTGCTTTGTGGCTCTGTGTTGGGGGAGGGCTCAGAGAGAGGACAATGCCACTGCCTGGCTTCTGGAGGCTGGACCAGCACTTGCCCTTTTTCCAGTCATTTCACCCACTCCCCGTATGCAACTGGCACCCTTCCAGCTGTTGCCCTGGTGCTGAATCCCAGAGTGGTTGGGTCTGTGTAAGTTCTAAGACCATACAGGCCCTTTAAGTGGAGTCTCCTGTAAATCTGTCAGTTTCTTCTGCTGTCCCAACCCCCACTGGTTTTTACAGCCAGAAGTTATGGGGATTTATCTTCCCAGAACTGGAACCCTGGACTGTGTGGCTTGGGGCTGGGATTGCTTGCTCCCAAAGTATCCCTCTTGATTTTTATCCACCACATGTGAATGTGGGACTGCCCAATCTGCCACTGCTTCTCCATGCCACACCCTGTCTCCTCACCTCTCCACCTATCTCTGTGTCTCTGCCCCTCCTACCTATCTGGATGAATGTGGCTTCTTTAAATCCTTGGTTGTTGGACTCCATACAGTTCGATTTTATGACAGTTCAGGGTGTTATTTGTTTTGAAGCTTAGTTGTAATTCTTTCTGTGGTTGTGCAAGGAGGTGAAGTATGTCTTCCTACACCTCCATCTTGACCAGAAGTCTTGACTTTCTTGTATATACTTTTATTATTGTTTATGCTGTTGTCCCAATTTTTCCCCTTTGTCCTGTTGTCCCAATTTTTCCCCTTTGTCCTGTTGTCCCAATTTTTCCCCTTTGCCCCCCTTCTGCCCAGCCTACCCCCCTACTTCCATAGTCAATCCCCACACTATTGTCTATGTCCATGGGTCCTTCATATATACTCATCTGTTCTTTGACTAATCCCTTCACCATCTTTCATACAGTCACTTTCTTCATTCGTATTGCTGCTCAAGTTTTCAGTCTGAGTCAGACTAGTGAGGAGGCGGTCTTATCTTTTCTGTCAACCATGGGGATGATCTATCTGGATCATTCCTGTAGCACCTAAGGCAAGAATCAACCCACAGGGGGCTTCAGGATAGAAAAAGACTGATGGACTCCCATACATTTCTTTTCCTTTGGATCACTTGGAAAGAGCTCAAGGTCAAACCCTTAGGGAGTGAGTCCTTCTAGTCCATGTTCTCTTGCCACTGCTATGGTTTTCTGAGTAGGTTGATGGTGTGAAGAAGGGTTTGGTAAGCCCTTTGGTGTAAGAGGTGGGCAATGGAAGACAGCCAGAGTAATCATTATTATTAATGTTCTTGTCTATGACTCAGATTATTTATAAATACTGAATTTCATAAGAAAGAATTGTAGTGATGGAATATAGGTAGAAAGGCAAAGGTCTTCAGTGGATTTTCTTTTTAATCCCCAACTCCCAGCCAGAGGATATGACTTCTTTTGCCCAACTGGGCTTCTCTGTCAGTCCCAATACCCCTAAGAGGTAGGTGGGAGGTAGAATCTGGTGTTCCTGCTTCCTCTCGCCTGAAGCATACTTGCAACCATCCCTATTGTAATACCTACCCACTTCCTCTCACCCTAGCTGCTGGGGATACGGGTAAGCAGCCAGGTTATCTAGATCTCCCAGCTCTGATTTTTATCTCAAGCCCTGGCAGGGAAAAACCTACATCTGACCAAACTCAGTAATAGAAGGTGGTTTTTCACACCACCCCCTTCTCTGGTCCCCTGGAGCTTATTTCACTGGAAGGGAACGCAGGTTGATGTATTTTTAAATGGCTTTGATTTTATCACCTTGCTTAATGATTTGGCACATTATTTATTAGATGGGGAGCTTCCCAGAGGGGCCTGGCCCATTAACGTATAAATAATGTGGCAAATAGTTCAATAGAGCCATAAAAAAAGTGATTTAGAAATAAATTGACCTCTGTTTGTTACATGTAAACGAAGGCCCAGGGTCATAATGTATTTCTTGCCCTTAAGCTGGGATGGTGGGGTTGGGGTCTAAAGGGATGATAGGGGGCTCATGTGACACCAGATTTTTCTGTCACAGTTCTTTTTTTCCTCTGCCATGGTTGAGGGTGTGGCAGATATGATGTGGGCTTGTTAGGAGTGTGTAACCTGTGATCTGGGGCAGCCATATGATTGGTAAGGATATGGGGGGTGGTTTGAAGTAGAGCTTTCTTTCTGGACACAAATCCTTATTTGTGACTTTGTTCTTATTGAGAAGTTAACATTTAACCCAGGTATGTAGAAAGAAAGTTGATGGTTTGGGAAGCAGAAGATTATCTGTCTTGGTGTATTCAGGTCACTGTAGTGAGTACCTCAGGTGGGGACACTGGTGCATCTCTTTCTAGTATAGTGTATAGCACATAGTAGGCAGTCAGTAAATGTTTATTAAACACATATCCACATATCTACCATGATTAATGGAGGGAAAGAACAGTACCAATCATTTCTGAATTAGCGGTGGATAAATAATGGATATAATAGCTAACATTCATTGAGAGCTTAGTACCCACTAGGTATTTATTAATCACTTTACTTATGTAAACTAATTAAATCTTTTTAACGTTTAAATTGTGAAATATGACACATTCATGAGAGTGCATAAAGAATATACGTGCATTTTAATGAATAATGTGGCACATAAACACTTGCGTAACCACCACTCACAAAAAAACATACTCTGCTAGCACCCCAGAAGCCTCGTCCGTATGTCCCTTCCTGATCACGATCACTTCTCTTTCCCAAAAGTAACTACCCTGTATTTTGTAATGATCATTTTCTGACTTTTCATCATGGTTTTAGTACCAATATACATCCTTAAATAATATAGTTTTGCCTTTAAAAAATTTTATGTAAATACACTCAAACTGTATTCTTTTGTGTCTTGTATTTTTTACTAGCATTTTATTTGTGAGCTGTATCCATGTTGCTGCTTGTAGCTGTAATTTGTTCATTTTCATTGCTGTACATATTTCAGTATATGACTATATATAGCTCAACTCACTCATCCATTCTGCTGTTGATGAGCATCTGCATCCTTTCCAGTTTTTATCAGTTGAAAATAGTGCTGCTCTGAGCAGACTTAAACATATATTCCAGTGTGCACATTTTGTAGGGGCTATACCTAGCAGTGGAATTTCTGGGTTTTAGAGTGTGTGGAACATTCAAATGTACTTGGTGATACCAAATTGTTTTCCAAATAATTTGTACCAATTTTCACTCTAACCAGAGTAGTCTGAGAGTTCCTCTTGTTCTACCATCCTTGCCAACTCTTGGTAGCCTCAGAATTTTCCAACTTAATCTTTACAGTATCATCTGAAGTTGGAATTATTATTACTCACATATTTCTAATGGTTAAGCTGAGGCTCAGTGTGTTTAAGCAACTTGCTCAGAGCTGTGTGACTGGTAAATGGCAGGCCCAGCAGTCGAACTTAAGTCTGACTCCATTCTCCACATCGTAATCTTGATATGAACACCTCATCTTGACAATGAACACTTGACAGATTTTGAATAATTATATAGCAAAACTTTCCTGCACATGTAACATTGTTAAGCAATTAAAAAATTTTGTTATATATTAAATTAACACTCCTTCTTTATGTTTACTATCAATTTGTGTGGTGGGGAAGGTGGCTTGTTTCATACCTGGGTGGGGAGAACCATTGAAGTTTAAATATTTAACCTTCAATATTAAATAACTGTCAGAGTATCTAACATGAAGTTGACTCTGGGATGTCTAGAAGAAGCTTCCAGAGATGATCCAGACCACCCATCTCTATAGACTGGTGAAAGATCTGTAACTAACTCTGTGGCCAAGGACTCCACCCAGGAGCCAGAAAGTCCACGTTTTTTTTTCATGCTACTTTAATTCCTGCTGTTATTTTAACTCATTCCCTCTAGTTCATTCTCCTAAAGACAGCCCTTCATATATGATCAAAGGCCCCTTTTCTCATTTCAGAGTATCTTGTAGGTTGGGCAGAGTTTCCAATAGAGTCAGGGCTTTAGGGTGTCTTTCATCCCAACAGCTCAAAGCCTCCCACGGACATTAACTCATTAATCACCAAGCTGCTCTATGAAGTTGAGAACTAGTCAGTGGGAGCCTCCCCCGCTTCCCAGGTAGAGAAACTGAGTCCATGACTTGTCCAGAACTGCCCAGGGAGTCAGAGTGGAGCCAGGAAAGGAACCTAAGTGTCCAGGGAGACCATCTCCTCTGCTGCTAGTGATTCAGGGCTCCAATTTCCTGCACATTCAGCAGATAAAAAGAACTCACTAGAAATGGTGAAAGTTGAGGCCCATGTTACAGGATACCAGAATCCTGTTTGGATTACTGAGAAAGGTGGCTCTGCCCACAGAGATGCACATACTTTAATATCAAGGGTCATTTTTGTATCTTCAGTTGTGTATGGTGGACTATGCTTGGTACATAGAAGACTCTTAACTGTTTGCTGAGTGAGTGTGTGAACAAGCGAATGGCAGAACACCTGAATTTGTCTTAATGATCTGGGCTTCCTCCCGCTCCCAATTTTTCCTTCTAAAACAAACATCTTTGGAAAGGACATGGGCATGAAGAATTGAACTTTGCATCAAAGTTCTCTGGGTACAAGAGTGAGAGAAGCACCTTAGACTGATATGCTGGGAATGGGAGAGGAGATGGGTGGGAGGTGTTCCTGAGACTCACTCTTACTTTGCCTAAGAAGATCTATAAAGGAAATTAAATGTTAAGCTTATTTCAGGGGTTCTGAATTTCTACCCTTCACCTGTCTGAGTATTCTTCTGGAACAGGTACCTTGACCACATAGAGCCCTCATCTGTTCTGCAGCAGACAGATGAGCTCTGGGCCACGTGACCAGTTATGAATGTGAATTTTATTTTCTCTAGGTACCTATCATTTTGTTGACATTCTCAGTGGGTTCTTGTTTAGGGGAAGCAGTGAACACATTGCTTTAAAATGTTCTTGATGGGCTCAGAGATCACAAAATCAAAGAGTCTTTTAGGGCTAGAAGAATTCCCCAAGGTCATGACTCACATAGACCTTCGTTTCAGTAGAAGATGTCTAATTCAGTTATGGGGTGAATTGGAGGAGAATGATCTTGTTTAGAATGTATGAGTATATGAGAGTGCTTATGTATACCACTGCACACGCAAATTGTTTTAACTGTTGTGTGTGAGTATTTCTGTGAGTAAACGTGTTAGGAACAGGGAGGTCCACATTTGTGTGGGCTGCTTTGCTTCCTTTGCTAGCATGTTTCCTCTAAATCCTAGCATAACTTTTCTCTATCTTCAGATCCTCTTTCTCCTCACTCTTCACTTGATGCTGGTTGGAAGCTCTTGAAGAATTTTGAGGTTGGGGTTGAAGATATTCACTCCCAGTTCTTCCACTGGCATGTCTTTATCAGTCACCCATCTGATCCTATCCCTGTCCCTAGGCAGGCTCCCTGCTGCCTGCATTTATCTCCTGTTTTATGATGTCATTTAATTAGCTCACACATGGTGGTTTTATGGGACAAACATGGCCTTGTTTGCCTTATAACTGGATTTCATGACTCTGTGGGGACAAGTCAGGAAATCTCAGCCCTGCAGTGTTTGGAGTTCAGGAATGCTGGATCTTTAGGAACCTAGGAATGTTGGGAATGGTCCGACTTGGAGCTCTGTCTTCCATAAACTAAAAAAGAGTCAGTTCTTTATTCTCAAGTTTTCTATCTCATAGCATATGAATAACCCCTTTTGGGGAGGTAGGAAGGCTGTGCCAGCCATTAGGGTGTATCCTGAATCTGTTTCTTGTTTGTCTGTCGTACTACTTTTGGCCCATAGATAGTGTGGTCACTTACAGCATAGTTATAAGGCTCCAGAACATCAACTCTAGGGGAAAAAAATACTGAGAGTAGGAGAGACACTAACATAGGGCTTGTAAATTTGAGGTCCCCAAGTGAGAAAGATGAAGGCAGTCTTATTCCTTTGACAAGGGTTGTTGAATGAAACAGGGTTCATCCAGATGCTAACTAGGAAATTAGGGTCCACTGTTTGAGCAAGTTTACATTAGGAATACAGTGTACTTTTTTTGGCTGGTGTTTGTTTCATTCGGTCAGGAAGGTCTGGAAAGATACCAGAATGATCTACTCAGAACCATTCTAGAAAGATGAGTTCCATCTGATTTTCCTACATCTCTAATGAAGGAGATCCTGCTCTCTGCTGCCACATGTGACGAACTTTTGTCAAAACAGCTTTCCTTCTCTTGCCAAAAAAGTCACCAGTATACCTCCACATGCACACATTAGAAATGTCCATAAGCAAGCTCTTAATAAACACACTGTTCTTTTCTCAGCTTCAGACAACACATTTGTCTGGCTTGGTGTCAGTGAGTAACCAAGTATGTGTATATGAAATCTGCCTGGAGGCAAGAGATGGGCTAGAGGAGCCACAAGAAATCTCTGCTTCTTTCTCTTCCCCTCTGGTCCCCTCAACCCCTCTATCCTCAGGGATGAGAGTCTGAACCTCAGGCCCTCACTGCTGCACTCCATCTGTTCTTCTACCCTCCTTATTCTGGCTTCCATCTTTTCTGTCTTCCTCCTTGGACTGTTCTACATACAACACTCCTTTGGGGTCCTCCTTCTGAAACCCATCAGTTTACTTTCTCCAACACACTAGCAGAAAGATGGGTATGAAAAGTAGCCTGGAAAAAGGTCAGCAGTGCTTCTAGGTAAAGGGAAGCTGAGGCAAGTGTCAGTCTGGGCTTGGGAAAAATGTTCGGAGGGAGTAGCCGTTGCGAGAGAAGCACCCTACTCTGTAACTGTGGCTAAGAAGAAATAATCTAATCCTAATATCAGATACAGAGACTTATTTGAATATATTAATATGTTATAAATTTAAAATTGGGTATTCTAAACATCAATCCCCTTCTGGAATAGTCTGGATTGCATTCTGTCTAGAGGCTACAGGTTAGACCAAATGATTCCCAAACTCTCAGAGGAAGGACTCAGTTTTTCTGGGGCCTCTGTTTCTAGAATCTACCTTGTCAGGATGTCTTCAGAAAATTTAGCCTAAATCACTCCTGCTGCCACTTACAACACCTTCTGAGACTGGTGATGCATACAATTCATCTTGAGTGTCCCCTCCTCCCAGGGAGCTTGTGACAGCACATCTCACCTGAAAAACCATTAGGCTCCCAAAGTGTTGGGACTGGCCCTGGCACGCCTTTGCCCTTCTGCGCTGTCCTATCTCCGGATGACTTCAGAGAAGGTGAGGGTGGTGTTCAATGGATGCTCCAGCCTTCCCCTCCTCTTTCCTCTGAATTGCCAATATATTTTCTCTGACAGTTTGCACAGATAGTTAAGATACCGTGTAATTACTACTGCATTTGAAAGCCAAACATGATTTATATCTGACAAGCTCAGTCAGTTTTCAGATGAGTTAGTGTGTGTATGTGTATTTATGTGTGTGTATGTATGTATGTATGTATGTTGGTTATATCTTTTTGTGAGAGCAGAGGAGTTATTAGGCCCTATGCCTCCCTTCCACTCAGTTACCTTCCTTTACTGAGTCAAGAAACTGGAGTATACAGAGCACTGGACGGAGAGACAGAGTCCCTCTTCTCAGGAGACTCTCAGTGTGGTGGGAACTGTGTGATACCCAGGATACCGACAAACACACAGACATAATGAAATAAGGGCAGAGAGCTAGTTAGTGATGGAGGATGGAGAACCACTACTGCAAGCAATATAGGTTGCTTATTGACAGAAGCCTTCAGGAAGGGCTATTGGGAGTGTTTGGAAGAGGTGAATTAGGACCAAAGAGAAAGGAAAGGAGGGTAGCTCTGATGAGAGAAAAGAATGACCTTTAAGGTCGAAGGAGAGAAATTTGTATCAAAAGAAGCAGTTTACCTAGCTGAAAGGAAGTGTCTGAATGAGGGAGTCAAAAGGAAGTGGAGGGGCAAGAGGGGTGTTCCAATGGGCAGAGCCATCAAAGTGCTTGGTGGTGTTTCATCAAACTGCTTTTGGGAGGCTTTTAGGTAGTGCCTTTGAAACACTAGGTCCAAGGTGGAGGGGGCAGGGGTCCCTGCAGTGAGGGGTTGGGCTTGAAAAGAGCAAGGAGTCACAGCAATGAAGAGATGAGGGCGGTAATAGGAGTAATAGTGAAAGAGGTGAAAATACTACCAGAGCCTTTCTGAATTTGCTCCTGGGCTTGTGACAGGGGAAAAGGTGAGTGATTTTTTCCCACTCCCCTTCTAATTCCAGTAGGAGAGTTTAAGGTTAGACAAGAAAAAGGATTATACAATTTCCCAAAGCAAAATGCACCATTGCATTGTCTCTGTGCCCTGTAATGGGTTTGGGTTGTGAGGAGGACGCCTGTCTTTAAGATAGAAAGACGCACAGGGAGAGGGTTCATCTTCAACCCTTGGATATAATGGGAGTGGGGACAGTTGGTGTTCTTAAGTTTTGCTCTTGGCACTTCTGGCTCAGTCTTCTGTCAGTACAGACCTGCATCCCGGCCCCGCCCCAACTGTTGATTATACCCCTTGGGATGCATCATTGCTAGGGAAGCAGATGTGCCAGATGTGACATGTTTGAAAGAAAAAAAAATCCCTTACTGCTGAGCCTTGGGGAGAGCTGCTAATCACTGTCTCGGTGCTGCTAGTGAGGAGGGAAGGGCTGAAGTGCGCCTTGTGCCAGCTCCTAGCCCCTCTGCAGGAGGACCTTCAAGAATCTAAGGGGGTAGATATGGGAGGAGAGTCAGAAGAGAAGGAAGATCTGAAGCCCACATCAAATGGAAAAGATTTTGATTGCACAGTAGTGGGTGGGCTGCTAGCTAGTTTATCTTGCCTGGTTGAACAACTTATGTAAGGAGGTTCTGCGGTGTGTGTGTGCGTGTGCCTCAGGATGGGTTTCTAAGAATTCAGCCCAATGGCATCACTTTTATCCAACTTCTCCTGGAGGACCCTCATGTCTTCCTGTGAAGCCTCCTGCTCCTAATCTCCACCCTGCAATTTTTTTCTAGTTTTATTTTCTTCCTGTCCTCAGAAATTGAGCTCAGAACTTGCAATGTGTCTTGTTCTTTGCCTGAGGGGAGTCTCCTGAGTCTTGCTGACAGATGTCTCAGTCTGGGAAGCCCCAGCATGCTTTGCTTAGTGCCGCTCCGCCAAGACGGCGCCCAAGGTACCTAAATGTCAGGGCCCTGGTGCTTTAGCTACTCTCCCAGCCCCCACTGCTGACGAGGATAGAGGAATAATTCCTTTGATAAGACTAGGGGAGGATTTGGAGAAAGAATCCAAGAAGGACTCTTGGCTATACTAGAAAGTTCTAAGTCTGAGATCAAGGTAAAGTCAAATAACACTGCACAATGCCTGGGGAGTGGATATAATGGTTCTATGGCGTCTACAATCCTTAGGAATGTAGTTGATTCGAAAAAGACCTGTGCTCAGATTCCTGGGAGGTGCTTCTTGATTACATCTTTGTTCAGCATTGACATTTTTCATTTTCTAAACCGGATTCTAACTCTTCTAATCTGACCCAAAGATAGGACCTACCACCAAGACAGCTAACCCTAAGCTAATTCTAGGACCTGAATGCATGTAAGTTAGTAGAGTTCTGTTGTTTCTACTAGCTGAAAGTCTACAGACTAAACCAGATTCCACAGTAGCTCTACCCCGACCCTATCTTTAATCCTGATCCTGAAATTAACCCTAACTCAAATCCCAGTTCTAACCCTCTTCTCTCCCTGCCCCCTTCACTGTATAGAATAATTTGAGGGGAGGAGGGGCTGAGGAGAAGAGGGCTCAATGAGGAATGCCTCTGGGGAAAAGGAGGAGGAGGAGATCCAGCCAGAGCGACCTGGAGGAGCCAGTGTGGTATCTGGGAGCCTGGGGCATGCTCCAGGTACTTGCCAAGCCATGAGTCATGACATCATTCTTCATGGCATTTTGTTGGGGGTGTGTCTGGGCTGGCAAACAGGCTTGCTTAGAATGAGGTGCTCTCCCTCTGCCCCTCTCCCTAATTTTGGAGAGAAGGGGGAAGTCTTCTGTCCTGAGGGTCCTTCTCTCCTCTCTTCTTTTAGATTTCACAATACTCAAGCAAAGCAAGGGGAAAGGCTTGGCACTTTGACATTAGTTGCGAGGAAATCATGGAGAGACTAAATCACTAAGAATACACAGTCTTGAAGCTTCCAAACATGAAAGATAATCTAGTCCAGCCCCCTGAGTGTCATTCCCCTCAGGGATGCTAAGTTGCTCCATTCTGCCCTGTGCCCTCTTATGACAGGGCCACACGCTACTCCACCTCCCTCCCACTGCAGTCATTGCCAGAATCCAGATAGGCATCCTCTGTGGCTGGATAGAGATCTTTATGGGGGTAAACCTGTGCCTGTGGATAATATAACAGCTGGAAACACCTGGAACTTTTTTCTGAACCTGCTACCCATCCCTGGCTAACTTCAGTCATGATGTGTCAGTTTTCTATCTACAAGATAAGGCCAGCCCTGACCCATACTCTTGGGGAAGGCAGAGAAGGAGCAGGACACTAATGGTTGTTTTCTGATGTTGAGGGATGATTAGGGCTACTATTATTGTTTGTACCTTGGGGAAACCAGGCAATCAGCCTGACTCCAAACACATGTAGTTCAACACAGTTGCTGTCCTTGGGGATCATGGAAGCTCTACTCCTTCCTTCTCTATCCTTAGCCCACATCCTACTGTAACTACTGTAGATAGGACTTGGAGGGGGAGAGTGCCTGGTTCCTTGATGTGTTCCCTCTAGGCCTCATTTTCATGGCCTGGAGCAGAATTTATACTCCTCTCCCAGTGAAGATTTAGCTCCTGTCCCAGCCTCCTCCACAGGGTTTAGAGCCTGAAAGTTCTCTAAAACCTGCTAGGAAGTGACAGTGGCAGGACTAACATTCAGTATGAGAGACTCTAAAGCTCCATCTCTTGCATCACACACAATACTCCAGCTCAGCCTACCAAATTTCCAGGTGCTACTACTTGGAAAAGACCAGTGTTCCAATTTGCCAAGGTTTTCCAAAAATGTAGTTTGATTTAGAAAAAAGTCAAAATGTGTAGGTTAAAAGAAAATTGGGATCAAAGTTCCTGCCAACTGCCTTCTTTTTCTCTCTCATAATGTTGAAATCTTGCAGTAATAATAACTAATGTTCAAGTGGTGTTTTATAGTTCTTACAATTCTGTTATTTTTATTTATAAGCACACAATAACCTTGTATGCTTGAAATTCTTGCTCTCATTTTACAGAAGAGGGAAGTGAGGCACAGAGCACTGTACTTAGGTAATTTTGTTAGGGTTATAGAACTAGTATGTTACAGAGTTGGCATTTGATCAAAGTCTAGTGACTATTGCAAAGGGACCGAAGATCTATTTGGTGTCCAGCTATGAAAGAAAGAGTTAGGGAGCACTTTTTGAAGAATTTCCAGGGTGAGGAATACAAAGTCTCTAATGATGTCACCAATGTGCTCCTAATTCGTAGGATCTGAATAAGTTGGTCTTGGCATGGGGCCCAAAAGAAATGTATAAAAAACCAAATGTAACTACAAGGTCAAGAACATATTAAGGAAACTGGGAATGAAATGCCATTATCTGCAAGCAGATAATATTTTATAGATGAAATTGTAGATGTTCCAAGGAGTCTGATTGAGAAGGAATCTCCAGAGGCCACTCTGTCCAAGTTCCCACCTCTAGTCCATACCATCAATGTGTGGTTGGATGCCCAGTTATTAAAGACATAGGGGGAACAGGAGCCCATTGTAGTATTTGATCCACCTTCCTGTTAATTTTATCTTAGACCTAATCAATATCTCTTTTGCTACTGTCCCATGGGTTCTGTGTTAGTGGGAGGTGGGGGTGAGAGTATCTATAACTATGTCTATATCTATATCTATATCATCACCTATATCTATAATCTATAAAGATTTTGAAAGCTGTCTAGACGCTCCCAGTATAATAACCACTTGTGAGTTTATAAATAGAATTCGTACTTTTCAGCCTTCTTCAGCCTAAATAACACCAATTCCCTTGGCCTTTTCTTCTCACATCCAGCTTTTAAATAATACTGGTTGTCCCACATCTCTCTGGAAGGCCAAGTCTCTAAGAATATGAAGAGATCTTATTTCCTTCCACTTTGATTCAGGCTGTCCTTGCCTTTTTGCTTCATTCGTTGTAAAAACTTCTTAACAGGAATCCTCTCCTTTAGTTCCCTTCCTTATAACCACCCTAAACTCTGTTGCAAGATTTGTCTTCCTAAAATATGGCCCTAATCATGCCCTTTTCTGCTGGTTCCCATAGCTGCCTTGTTGAGTGCTTGCTATGTGTCAGGCATTATCCTAAATGCTCTATATGCATCATCTAAATTAATCACTACATCAACCCTATCTAATAGGGACTTTTGTTCTCTCTGTTCAAGGATGAGGAAACAGAGGCACAGAGTAATTACAGAACTTGTTCAATGTTTCCTGACTGAAAAGAGGTAGATCAGAGATTTGAACCCAGGCACTCGCAACCCAGAGCCCATATACTCCCAATTCTCTCTGTATATTTTAAAATGTATGTATCATGTCTCCTGATGGTAGGACTTGTGATATCTGTCATATCAAACACCAAGCACAGCACTCTATTTAGTAATGTTCAATAAGTGCTGTTGATGATTACAATGATGGAGAAAAAAGCAGTTCTATGGTGAACATGATTGGGAGAAAGGGAAAATTTTAATTGTGATTATCCAGTTTGCCAGGAGAACATGGACTTCTGATCCATGTGGGCTTTGCTGACTCCATTTCAAGAGCCCCAACTGTGTACAGAGCTCTCCATTCAGTGAAGGAATCCTGTAGAGACAAGGCTGGATTTTTGTCCTTGGGGAGCTCCCAGATTAATGGAGATGGCTCCACTCAGATCTAAGACACAGGAATTTGTATTGGCTGTGCATGAATGTTGCAGGTTCGGAGGCTCTGGTTTGCTCTGACAGTAGAAGGAGACGATGATGGTAAGACCATGGGTACTCTTTGGTGTCTCCATCTGTCCTTTAAGATGCACAGTCTAGTTGTGGCACAGGCAATTCAGCTGAGCTATATGGGTTGCCGTCACTGTATAGTCTTCAGTGAGTGACTCAGGAAGGTAAGGGGGTGCCAGTGATGCTTCTCCCCGAATAAGGTAAAGAGGCTGAGGGAACAAAAAGAAGCTTCTCACAGCCACAGGACAGCAGAACTGAAACTACAACTAAGGTCTCAAATGAACCCACCTGTATGTCTTGGCTTCACTGGGTGGGGGTGCTCACTGGGTGGGGATGGAGAGGTGGCACCATTTCTACATCAGAATGACCGCAATCACTGGGCAGCACATCTCCCCACCCCCGCCACCCGAACTTTGCTTAAGTGCCTTGCCCTAAAGCAAGAGCTGAGATCTTAGTTTTGGGGGAAAGTGAGATGCAGCGTCGCCTGACAAGTGGGTGGGTCCCCACCCACCCCCTCCCCCCACCCCACCCAGTTTACGAGCCCAGGGTGGCTCCCTCCTAACACCCTCTCTCTCTTTATGGCCCTGCCGCAATCTTTGATGTCTTCTTCTCGTGAAGGGATGGTGGGGAGAAAGAAGCCAACCCTAGCCAAAGAGGCTCTGCCCACAGTGGTTGTCAGGTGAGGAAAGGGGCTCCAGGGAGGAAGGCAGAGATTTGACATAAGGAGCAGCTGGTTGGACAAACTGACACTGAGCACCATTTCAGATCCGTATCTCTTTGGGAAACAATGATATTGTATTCGGCCTCTGTCATGGTGTTAGAAAGAGCATGCACGGGTTTTGGAGTGAGTTAGACCTGGGTTCAAACCCTAGACCCTCAACTCTCAGGCTTTTTGACCTTGGACAAGTTACTTAACCATTTGAGCTTCTGTTTCCAAATCCAAATCGAGTAATAAACTATTCATCTTACAGGGCATCATGAGAACAGAGTAAAACACGCACATAAAGTGCTCAGTAGAGTGTCCTAGATCCAAACTTGCTCCCCTAATTAAAAGATAAGTTCCTTGAGGGAGGGGATCTCATCCCCTCCACATCCCTCCACCTTCTCAAAGAAGGTGAAGTGAATGGGATCTCAAATGTGAGGCTTCTAAAAAACAACCATCTCCACACTCTTAGCTCAGTTTCTTTGACTATGTCTATGTAAGCAGCACCATAGGTCTCTTTGCCTCTTCTCTGCTTGGGTAAAATGCATTTTTACTCAAGCATCCCCTCTTTTCATCACAAATGCACAAATCCCAGGATCTGTGCTGATTATTTTTTGTGTCATCTGTAGGTCCCTATCTCAAAAGCCACTTAGCCTGGAGGATCCTGTAAACAATCCCCTCTCCACACTAGTCAGTTTTCCTCTTCTCTGCCATGTTCCCTCTCTCTTCCATTAAAATGATTTTATTTGCTTTGCTCCTATTCTTATCCATCTATAATTTTTATTTTATAGCTACTCCATAATGGTCTAGGGCCATCCCTACTGAATCACCAACTAGTCTTACTTTAGGATTTAATTTGGTTTTATTAAAATTACCAAAATTCTCTCTGGGCAGGTGTAGACCTGGCCAGGGCAAAGCTCTCCAGGCTGTTGACTGTGAGGCTCCTCCTCACTGGTAGATTTCCAGGCTCTTCAGTTTTTCAGTGTTTCATTCAGCCACAGTGGGGAATATTCCTGATGCAGGCAGTGTATGTGTGTGTGTGTGTGTGTATGTGTGTGTGTGTGTGTGTGTGTGTGCATGTGCCTTTGCCCTACTTTGTGCTTGGGAGTGAAGACACAGTCTATGAGAGGTAATTTTTTGGTCTGAAATCAATGACAATAATAGGTTTTAGCTGCTTTATACCCTTACTTTTTCTGTCAAGAGGAAATTGGATAGAAAAAGCTTGGGAAAAAATAGAATTTCCATTTAGATTTTTCAATATAGTACTTATTTCCTTGAATAAAGATATCTCCAATTAGATGCAGAAATTTTAGCCTTAGGGATGTCAAACCCAGAAGCAGTAAGAGAGGAAATAGGATTCAGAGAAAATGAAAATAACAAAATTAAAAAGAGACCTCCTGAGTTGGATGTCTCATAATTACCCTGGTGGCTGATCATTGACTGTCCCCCAAGGCCATCAGTAGACACAGATCTCCTTGAGAGGGAGAACTCAGGCTTAAATCTCCGCTCCCCCAAATTCCATGGACATCTTTGCTTGGTTCACCTGTCTGAAGAGAGACTTTTTCAGTTAATCAGAGCATGAACTTCATTCTGCCTTTCCCCCACCCTTCTCCATAGTTCTCACATCCAGGAGAGTACTTTCCTCCCTCTGTCTGTGTATCCACATCCCAAATATTTCCTAAGAAACATGGGAAGAACATGCACTTCTTTACTAGAGAATCCTATAAAGTTAGGTCAGAGAGCTGTTGTAAAAGTCTGTTTTGGTGCCTCATCTTCTGCTTTCTCCCCACAGCTTTGCTTGGCTGGAATCAATTTTCCAACTGAATGAGCATTGAATCTGTGTGTTGCTTCTAAGAGAAGTGGGAATGGAGCAGGGGGTAAAAAAAAAGTTAGCTTCCTACTGTGAATAATGCAGGGACTCCAGTTCTTCCTTCAGGATTAAATTTTAAATCCAGAGGGTTGAATGAAAAATGAGGCCATTTGAGGTAGCCTAACATGGGGCATTTGAAAATTGGTATTTTTCTCACCATCTTTCCTTTCCTTTTAAAAAATAATGTAACTTGAAAGAATATGATTATCCTAAAACATTTTATTTTTTAATTAAAGAGGATTCATTATGCTACCCGTCTCATCTCGTCCCAGAAGAGGGAAACCCTGTGTTCAGCAAGTTTGCTAAGAAATAATTATAGGTTCAGATCTTCCCGAGGCCCTGAAATTCAATTAAAATTTTTTTGTTTTAAGTTACTTGTAGTCACATGGTATGTATGTGTGCATGTGCATGTTTGTGTTCATGCATGTGTGTGTGTGCATGTGTGCACCAATTTTTCCTTGTAACTGCTCTGGGAATGGGTTCTCAAATGTGAGACTTCTAAAAAAACAACTATTTCTACACTCCCAGCTCAGTTTCTTTGACTATGTCTATGTAAGCAGACATTAACATGATGAAAAATGCTTCTGTGAAAAAACAAACAAATCTTACTTTGTTTTTGTTTGTTGCTTTGTTTTTAGCTAGAGACACCCTGGTTGTCTACTAGTTACCAACTCCTGGGATTCTTCTCTGACTTCTACTGAATCAGGTCAGTGTAAACAAGTAGCTCTTAACCCTGTGTGTGGATCAAAATCAGGAACTTTTAAACAGTAGAGATAGCTACTCTCAGATATGTAGATTCAGGTGATGTGCAGTGGGGACCCAGGCATCAGTAATTTTAAATAATGTACAGCCAGCGATAAAAACCATTGGAGAGATGGAAGCTGTGTTTCTGGCATAGATGATATGAGGATTTTATGATTAGTAAAGATACCCAAACAGGGTCATGAGGCCCAAATTTGACTGTCTACATTGCTTAGTTCACTGTACGGTAATATTAAATAGTGTTAGCAGAGAGACAGAGTGGTTACCTATCACTTATTTCCAAACTCTGAGTTATATTTAAACCCAAATGAGAACAGGAATACATAGTTGAGCCCCCACTTTTCTTTTCCATCCCAAGAGAAGGGGCAGTTCTATTGTAGGACTGTCCCTGTTTACTTAAAGAAGATTATTTGTAGGGAGGATAGTTATATATGTCAGACACCATGTAAGCACTCCAGGAGATGGGCAGTATGTATGGGTTCCTTTAGGCCACAACTGACCTTTCACCCAGTTTAAAGAAAGTAGCTAAAAGCCCCCAGGCTTCAGGGCACAAGCCCTCCTGTCAGCCAGGAATGTGGAAAGAAGGAGGGCAGGGCTATATGAGACCAGATTCTCACCAGATAATAAACCAAAACAGACATGTCTAATAGAAATCTAATAAATGAATTAATAAAATAAATAACATAAATGAATACCCATATATCTCAGCATATAAACATGTATAACTTTATATATGATAGTGGCTTATATAATATGTATGTGTGCATATAGATTTAAATAGAGTGGTATATAAACATATTTATATAACTACATTAGCCTTATTGGGCATGGAGATAATTATGCAGCTATCTCAGGCATTTTTTAAAAATTGTAGCCATTTTCATATTTTGGCTGAAAATTTCTCCAATATCCTGATGCTTCCAAGTATTTGTATTTATAAATTATGCACATATTTCCTATTTTGTATATAGATGTTGGTCGTTATCTATGTTAGCTCTTTTTCAGAGGGAGGGCACTGAATTTGTGTAGATACCCAAGTGGGTAATTCAGGCTCAAATCATCTACTTTGGGGTTTAGATAATCTGCACTTACTATAGTTATGTGAATCTGGTTCTAGAATCTTCACTTATTTGGTGTCACATAGATATGGCCACTAAAAATTTTTTTATTAATTAATTTTTAGAGAGAGAGAGGAAAGGAGAGAAAGAGAGAAATTTGTTGTTCCACTTATTTATTCATTCATTGGTTGATTGTTGTATGTGCCCTGATTGGGGATGGAACCCACGACCTTGGTGTATTGAGCTACCTGGCCAGGGTAGGCCCCTAAAAATTTGAACCAGTTGAATGCATTTTCTTTTGTGTTTGAGGATACAGGTGTAGGTGAATAGCTAGTAGGATCTACTGGGTCCACTTTCAGTTATCTGAGCTCTTGAAGGGAGAAAGAGTAAAAAATTATTCAATAAATAGCTAAGAGAAAGAATTTCAGTTTGGCTTTGTGATGAAATCAGAATTGAATCTCTCACTCTTTATCCTCCTCTCTCACACACAGGCACACATGCACACACAAGTACAGGTACATGCATATATACATAAATATACACATTCACCAAATTTTTAAAACTGACCCTAATTTTTTCTGGCTGGAACAGCAGACTGATGTTCCAGGAAGGCGAGGAAGCAAACCTAAGCAGTCTCCAGAGACAAGAACAGATTAGCACTCCTTATCCACGTAGTAGACACATGCTAACATATGTAGGAGCTATGCTTTTGTCCCAAAAGGGTTTGATGAAGAAATTGTTTACAAACAACTACAAAATCTTTATCTGATTTCTTTGACATTACTACTTATCTCCCAGTTTTGTGCTGTATCTGAAAGTGGAACAGATATTACAACTGAGTCTCCCCAAACTGCTTCTCCCCAAACTGCCTCCAAAAGCTGGGGCTCAGAGTCACAGAGTGGACAATGGGGAGTGGGAAGGAAGCTATTCACTACTATCTTCTGGTCCCCTGTGGATAGTTCAGGCTGAGCCAACTATTGGGGCTCCCAAGGATCCACTTTATAGGTCCATTTATGATTATTTTTTTATGAAGAAGAATATAGATGAGTTTTATTAAGATTCCTTTCTCTCTGGGTTGGCTCAGCAACAACTTAACTTTATATATGTATCTTATTCTCCTAATGGCTTCTTTCAACTTGTTGGCAAAGCCAAAATGAGGCCTATGATGGGAAGAAAACAACTTGAACTTGGAAGAAGACAACTCTGTCTGAATTCAAGATTGGCTACTTCTGGAGGAAATAAAATAAAATGGAGTTTTCTGAATTGTTTGGTTGTCTCAAACATTCCCTTTATAAAACACATCCAGCATGATGTTTTTGGTTTGGTTGTTTTACTTGAATCCAAATCCCCACTTTGGCATGTGTACATAGGAAGAGGGAACTGGAATTGTGTTAGTTTCATGGGTGCTGTGCTAGTTCATCCACACTACTGGTGAGGCCACTAATTGTAGTTTGAACATATCAGCTTTTTGGTTTTCACTCGGGAGATATGTGGTCACATACTACCAAATTTTGTGCCAGAAGAATGAAGTGGGACAAGGAGGACTGGACCAGCTACTCATTTGCTCATCCAACAAAGACTTACCGAACCCCTACTGTGCCAAGTACTGTGCGAGGTAGCAGAGCACAAGATCTCGTCCACAAGGTACTCACAGTGTTAGTGGAAGAAACAGATATAGTAACAAATAAGTACAACACAATGTATAAAGCGTAGTGAAAGACACAATGCACGAAGCGTCACAAAAGCACAAGGAGCAGTATATAACCCACTCTTTGGGTGCAGGCGAGGTAGGGGGTATGGACTGTCAAGGAAGAGCGGATGATGACAGCCAGAATTTTATTCATCTGTGTATCTCCTAGTCCTAATTATGATGCCATGCTGTTGAATAAATCGTTCAAGGATTTATTAAGTCTCTTGAAATGCAGTGGCAAAGCACTATAATAAGAATCAGGAGGTCTGGGTTCTGGTCCCGGCTTCACGGTTACAGTTTGTGAGTTGGCCCCATCACTGCTTGTCAAGATGAAATTAGGGAAAAATCCTGGGCCACTTCCAGACCTCCACTTCTCTGGTTAAATAAAGTATACTGTCTCTCCTTCCAATATGCATATAATAAATAAGAAAAACTAAAGTTTTCTTTCTATAATCCATTCATAAAATAGTTGTCAGCTCTCTGTAACCCTGTCCTTTCCCAATTTTCTGTGAATCTCTTAAAAAGTATTTTAAAGTTATTTAGGAGAATATTTATAACTCCAAATTGGTTTTTTTTTTAAGATTTTATTTATTTATTTTTAGAGAGAGTGGAAAGGAGGGAGAAAGAGAGGGAGAGAAACATCAATGTGTGGTTGCCTCTCACACGCCCCCCCCACTGGGGAGCTGGCCTGCAACCCAGGCATGTGCCCTGACTGGGAATTGGACTGGTGACCCTTTGGTTTGCAGCCTGGCACTCAATCCACTGAGCCACACCAGCCAGGGCTCCAGATTGTTTTTTAAAATTTGTTTGTTTTTTTCAAAAGTTGGGGCAGGTTGACTAGTACTAAGGAGGCTAGAACCTGGAGAAAGTGAAATAATATTAAAAACGCCATTTGGCTTAGTTTGGCCAGTGTTGAAAAGAGTTTAAAAACTACCCTGTACTTACAGCAGTGGGGCAGCAGGCAAGGCCCAGGGACCCTGTCGTGTCCTCCTTCATAGACTGCTGTTTGCTTCTCTGTTTGAGTCCAGCAGAGAGTGAGACTGGTGGCTGAGGTGTCCTGACCTGGTTGGAACAGGAGGACTCTCATCCCTGCTGATCACATTGTCTCTTCCTTTCCCTTACCTTAAGAGGAGGGGAGGAAGGAAAAACCTAAATGTTCTAGGTCTAATCAAGCAAATCAGTGTTAAAGCTGAAGGGCCTAACCCTTC
>VMDR010012990.1:0-25649 GCA_007922815.1 Macrotus californicus | reverse complement strand
TGTCCATCTTTTTTATACAGCCATTGTAATGCATTTCATTGTGGTTTTGATTTTCATTTTCCTAATGACTAAGGATGCTGAACATCATTCATGTGTTTACTGGCAACTGCACACCTTCTTTGTTAATTTTTAATTAGGTTGTCTTTTTGTTGAGTTGTAGGAGTTCTTTATATATTTTAAATAGATATCCTTTATCAGATACACAATTTGCAAGATTTTCTCCCATTCTGTGGGTTGTCTTTCACTTTTTGCAGTGGTAAAGTTTTTATTTTGGATGTAGCCCAATTTATCTATTTCTTTCTTTTGTCCCTTGTGCTTTTGGCATCACACCCGAGAAACCCTTGCCTAACGCCCGATCACAAAGACTCATCCTATGTGTCCTTCTAGGAGTTTATATTTTTACCTCTTACATTTACACCTGTGATCCTTTTTGAGTTAATTTTTGTTCATGCTGTAAGGCAGGGGTTCAACTGCACTCTTTTGCATGTGCACATCCAATTGTCCCAGCACCATTTGTTGAAAAAAAAAAACCTATTCTTTCTCCTTTCAACGATCTGGGAGGCCTTGTCAGAAGTCAAATGACCATAAATACAAGGGTTATTTCTAGGCTCTTGATTCTATTCATCATTGACCTCTATGTCTCCTAGTTCTTGAAAGTCCAAATATGGACATTCACCTTACTCTGGTAAGAGTGGGTTTAGGGGGAGGGTGGTGGGGGGAAAATGCAGACAACTGTACATGAACAACAATAAAGTAATTAAAAAAAAAAACCAATGGGTTTAGTAGAGTTTCAAGGACCCAATATAGGACCCAGGACCCAGGACCCAGGACCCAGTTGTGATATATTAGCCAAACAAAAAAGATTTTTGCTTGTAGTTTAGGAGAAACTTTCTAAATTATTATCATTTTAAATCAATAGATAAAGCAAAATTAAAAATTAAGATGAAATAATCTACCAACCTAGCAAAATAAAAACAGAAATAGAAGACAGAACTGAAATAACAGTTACTAGGCAACCACAGAATAAGTAAATGGAACGATTAGTCCAAACTATTATGCAAACTGATTCATCCATCAACATAAGTGTGTATGTTTAGATCCCAACTACTTCTTAAAAAAAGGGTTGAGGTGTTTACAAAATCAAATATATAAAATAAGACAATTAAAATAAAAGCAAACCAATAGATTCTTCTATCCTTATTTTCTCAAAGCCACAGTGCCCTTAGAGAATAGCCAAACATTTCCAGATCAGCACGTGCAAAGGAGTCACCAGCATCAAGTCCACTGGTCTAGAAGCAAAAGCTACATGGGGAAATTTCTAATGTACGGCTAGGAACAGAATGAGTTATAGTCTTCAATAGAAAATAAATGTAGAAGTTCTGGCCCTCACCTCCCCCCAAATCTGGTTTGTTTTTTTGTAAACAACAAAGGATGAAGAAAGTTAGGGTTTCTTTGTCCTCTGGTTCCTCCAGAGTAGGTCAGGTCTGTGTATAATTACTGAGTTTCACATTCCTTCAGAAAGGGAAGAAACGCCAATGCATAAAGACTTGTAATAAACAGCAGACTCAGGTTAGGGGTGGAGGCAAAAGAGCACCTCTACTGCTAACCAAAAACATAAACAAAGAAATAATCTTTTGTTTTTAACAACAGTAAGTCAGTTTTGAGACAGAATAAGAGGCCCGATTTCTATTTCTAAGGCTACAACACTAAACTGGAACTGTGGACAAATCCTCCAAGTTTTATCTTCTTCTTAGGCATGTTCCCGACTTGATAAGATTGACATAAAGAAACAGAAAATTAAATTCAAAATACATCTACTGGAAGATTTTATTCGCAAGAACACCTATCAAAAGGTAATTAAGAACTAATATTTACACTACCACAGCTCTTTCCTTAGATAAAGAATCACTGTGTGGTTCCTTTCAACAACAGCTAACCAACATTCTTCCGTGAGACACACACGTCACACAAACCACAGCTGCTCATGAGCTTTTCCACTCCACCTCCCACCTCAAGACACCCACTGTCCTGAATTATGTTACCATTCCTTTGCTTTTCCATGTGTTACCAGATAACACACTATCTACATTTGCCTATTCTTAAAGTTTATGAAAATAGGGTAATTTTTATTTTTAATTGTCTTTTTTGATCCTTACAATATTCCTCCACGAAAATGAACGTAGTGAAACCTAATTTGCTTTATGCTAAACAGTAACCCTTTTATGAACACACCATATTTATTCATTGCTCTACAGCTGCTAACCCATCTGAGTGGTCTGTAGCTTCAGCTACTGAGAACAGGACTGTAAGTATTCTCACACATGTCTCCTGGGCCATGAGTTGCAAGAGCTTCACTAGGGTTACTCAGGAATCACTAAGTAAAGCCAAATTACTTTTGAAATGATTGTATCCAACTTTGGGACTGTTCCTATTGCTCCATATCATCTCTAACAATTGTTTTTGGGGTTTTTTTCCTAGTCTAGTGGGTGGTGAAGGACAAATAATTCCTCACTGTTTTAATTTGCATTTCCTTGATTACTAAAAAGGATGAGAATCTTCTCATATGTTCACGGACCATTTGTTTCTGCTCCTGTGAAATAAACTTGTAAGTTTCCTATTTCCTTTTTTTATCTTTTTTATAAAAATCTGAATAGTTCTTTCATATTCTGGATAATAAACTTGGTCAATACATCATCTCATTTTGGCTTATCTTTCCACTATCTTTATGGAGTCGTCTGTTTAGTAAATTTTTTCCTAAACTATAACCTATAAACAGAAATGTGAGCAAATTGTAAGTGTAACCCACCTACACAAAAGCAATTTGGGGTTCTCAGGAATTTTAAAGAATGTAAGGGGAAGATCAAAAAATCTGAGAACTGCCAAATCAGAAGTTATGTGGTATCTTACTACGCTGTATGTAACTAATCCTCCTGTATCCCACCTCTTCTTTCTCTGGACTAAATCCTGGAAAGTTTATCTGTCTTCTGGTTCACTCTTCAACTCTATCCAATCTGTATCATTTTTTCATTTACAGTTTTTTTCTATTTCTAGAAGTTCTAATGAGACTGAGATCTTCTTTAACACTTTCCTCATCAATTTTGAGGTTCTCTTCATCGTATACTTTAATCCCCCCTTTATTTCTTTAAACATCTATTGTCTTTACAGACTAATGGGTACTGCTGATCATTTGAGTGGTTTATCACTGTGTAACAAACCACCCCAAGACTGTGTGGATTAAAACAACAATCACTTATTTTGCTCACAAATTTGCAATCTGTCCAGGGCTCAGAAAGGACAGCTCGTCTTTTTCCTCCACAAGGCGTCACTTAGGGCAGCTTGACAGAAGGTTGGAGGATCCATTTTCCAGATGGCTTGCATGCAAGGCTGGCAAGGTGAGTACTGGTGTCAGGTAGGAGCTCAGTCGGTACTGTGGGCCTGAGGCCTCGGTTCCTGTCCGTGTGGTTTCTCCATGAATTGCATGGGATTATGTACACCATGGTCATGGGTTCCAAGAACAAGCAGCCCAGGAAAATACAAAAAAAAGTGTAGCATTTGTATGGCTTAGCCTCTGAAATCGCATAATACCATTTGTGTCACATTCTTTTGGTCAAAGCAGTCACAAAGGCCTGCCTAGGTGTAATGGAATCAGGCAGAGATGCTACTTCTTGATGGTCGAAGAGCTCGGTTCTAAAAGAGCACGTGGGTTGGGACATATGGTTGCAGCCATCTTTGGAAAACAATCGGCTACATCTATAAATCAGCTGCTTATTTTCTTGTGCAAATCCACATTTCTTGCAACTTTACCTATAAAGACTCTGTTAGGCCTGTCTACAACATGTTTCAAATCAGAAATATGAATTTGATTCTCCCGGACACTGGGAGTCCCAACCAACCGGGAGTGCTTTCAACTAAGTTATCAGCTTAGAGATTTTCAGGCCTCACAGGGAAGATGAAATCTGGCTGCAAATCCATGTGAGTGCAGGCATCTGCATAGGCAGTTTCACGGGAGACTCTTCCCCATCTCCTCATCCAGATCCAAGACGTTAACAAACAAGTGTCCGTATGCAGGGAATCTTTTGTCCTACTTACCCACGGAGGAAGTCACCTTTCTGGGGCTAGTTTTATATGCGGCAGTCTCCAATATGACTTCCCACTCTGCTTGGACACTTCTTTTATTCTTGTCCCTCCCTTTTGTTCTGATTGTATAAGAAACCCTCAACATAAATACCATCTTCACTGCTTACTCTACCTTATGAAACCACACTTTCTAGTCCTTTCAAGGCCTTCGATTGTTCTTCTTACATGAGCTCCAGCATTTTACATATATTTTACATGTATTCACATATTTTCCTTTCATTTAAAAACATTCTGACCAGAAGAAGCTCCTCTGTACATCCAATCTACCACATTACTGAAAAGGAATTACTTGACGTTCGTTTTAAGCTATTTCTCTTATATACAATTACAATTTTAGTATGATCTATATTTTCAAAAGGCAGTTAAACAGCATATAACACTTGGATGGAAATAATTTGGAAAATGTGTGTAATTAATACCACTTCCTATAAAGCAAATAATCTGTGGGGACATAAACTGATTAGACACACTAACTTTAGCCCTACACTCTTCATATCTTTTAAATCCTATTGAGGTTTATACCCCTGTACGTATTTTAAACATGGTTTAAAACTGTACCACAACCTAAGAAAAAAGAAGTTTTATTGATTTAAAGAAAAAGCAAAGAAAAAAAACCCTATTTCTAGGGCCAATGTCTTAAGGTTTAAAAAAAAATGGGGTCCAATGTCTTGTAAGAAGAGATCAATTCATGTTCTTCAGCAAAATGAAAATGAATTAAATGGATTTAATATTCACATGCACTTTTTGAAACAGATGTCCTTATTGTAAATTACAGTCAAGATTCAAAAGCAGCAGCAACAGATCCTGAAGACAAGAAGAGCTATAAGCCATTCAGGTAAGAGCCTTTCAGTGTTAGATGTCCCCACCATGCCGAGAGCTGTGGCTACAAAGTACCATATTCTCAAAAAGATAACAGCCAAATTTATGTCCCAGGTGAAATGGCTACTACAACTATTAGTCAGCACAAGCAAGAGACATAACAGTAAATCACTGAACAGACCATTTATTGTTCTTCATCTTACACAATATGACCTTTTCAGCTCAGCCTTCTGAATATCACAGTGGCCCATGTGGACAAAATCCACATG
Source organism: Macrotus californicus (assembly GCA_007922815.1). Classification (NCBI taxonomy): domain Eukaryota; kingdom Metazoa; phylum Chordata; class Mammalia; order Chiroptera; family Phyllostomidae; genus Macrotus; species Macrotus californicus. The sequence continues at coordinate 20,424 of VMDR010012990.1, read as the reverse complement.
GAAGCAAATCCCAAAAGGTAATTTACCCTACAAACAGCATGCATGTCCAGATTCCTCATCTCTGCTCTACTCCTTTCTGGGTCACAGCAGAACCTGACAGAGGTTGGAATTTACTATGCATAAACTCTGGAGCCCAGGTTAGAAAGCTCAGCAAAGTATGCATTTGGCACTAGCAAAATGGTTGCTTTGTGCACTGACCTGAGTTTGCTAACTTAGGATATCTACAGTTTCAAAAATGTGTCTAAGACTGTTGAGATTAAAAAATCGGAAAAAGGCACACGTCACACACATCCCAAACACAAGCTTATGAGTCTTCTGAGATCATCTGCTTCATACCAACAAAATACCAAGGCCATTATTCAGTGTGTGGTTTCTTTTCATAGTTAGAAAATTAAAAGAAATTAATGGCTTTGGGTATAAAACTTAGATAGCTTTACTCGGAGGTACTGTCCTAGCTTGGATCTCTGTGTATAGAATTCAAAAGTACCAGTTACCAGACTCCCAGATTGGGATCTACAAAAAGTTCTTTCATTCACTAGCAATCTTTCTTCATACCAGAACCTCAAAAGTATCTTTTGAAAGCACTGTATTTAGGAAAGAGGCTGCAATAAACTCAACCCCTACTGTATAGTACTTTGCATATACTGTGTTGACAGAATTCATCTATACTGTTATTTCATCTCCTATCTTATTGATAGGTCTTTTCCTAAGATTAAAATCAAAGAATTAGGCTTCATAACAAGGTAGACAGTGAATATACAGGAAACATTTAGCATATGAAATATTATTAGGTTTAAAAAGGTTAAACCTGGAAAGGGAAAATGCTCAGTCTGAATTATGAGTAACCTAACATGTACAGATTTGGGGACAAAGTTATATCCTACAGTTTTAGGCAATATCAATCTAATCCATAATATAGTAATGAATTCTCCCATCTGAATAGTAAGGATATAAATGATAGCCTAGAAATTAAATACTTCATCTCACTAGATGGGCACCCTTACAAGTTAAGAAGGCTTTGCTTGTCCATCTGCACACAGGCTCGGTTATAACGTAACCTGTTTCGATCCGCTTTGCGTCAGTCTGCTGGCCCCCCTCCGTTTGCTCACCTCTATCTGTGGAAGTATCTTTATATATGTCAAACAGAAATAAACAAGAAACTTAAGCTTGCATTTATTATTCTAAGAAAAATTATCTTTTTATAAAATTTGCATTTATTTATAGTAATAATAAACATGCATAAAGTGATGATGCTATTGTTAAAAAAATAATTTTTATACTTTGTAACACAGTACCTTAATTCAACTAATCCTATTCAATGAATAGAATAATTACCAAAAAAAGGTACTCTCCCTGGACAGTGTGGTTCATTTGGCTGAAGCGTCATCCGTAAACCAGGAGGTTGTGGGTTCAATTCCAGGTCAGGGAACATGCCTGGGTTGTGTGTTTAGCCCCAGTCGAGGTATGTACAGAAGGCAACAGATCAATACTCTCCCCCTCTCTCTAAAGTCAGCAAGCGTTTCTCAGGTGAGGATTAAAAAAAAGAGTCCTCACTGCCGCCTGCACAGAAACTGAACTGCTTACTAGCATGAACCTCAATCCAGCATCTCAGAAGTACAGCCTTCAGGGCGAAAATGCGCATGTGATCTCAGATACCTGTGACTGCCAAATGACATGGCCAGGCCTGGGTCTCTGCAGGGCTGTGGGAGCTCACTTCAGTCAGGGGAGCAGCCCCGCAAGGGCGTCAACCATTCTGGTGAGGAAAAAAGCCCCAACTTATTTGCTCTATTTGGGATATTACCTTTTTTTCTGTCCATGCTTCTTCCTCCTTTCTCTAAAGAACGATTTTCAAGCTCCAATCTAAACTTCTGGTTTTCAATACTAAGCAGACACTCCCAATGTCATTAACAGTGAAGAAAGAGAAAAAAGCCTACACTTGGAGCAAAAGAGTGATGTTGGAATCCTAACTCTACCACTAGTTTCTTATCTGTAGAACAACTACTTTAAATAAAGTTGGTATAAAGGTCCCAACATGAATCTACTGGAACAGGAGCTGATGCAGAACAGGTAACTAATAGATCTTAGCTGTTCTTACTGTTAGTAGTATTATTATTCTATGTATTCCATGTGTCCCTGATTAGGTTCCTACCCTGTTTTCTAGTAATTCCAATCTTCTGTCACTTTCTTCAATACCTCTAACCAACTTCAGATCCCTGATTTTCAACAGATAACCTGGTCTTGTGTTTGACAGAGAAAAGGAAGAATTCCTTCAATTTCCTTGACATCTCTATTCATCTTAGGCACCCAAACTTGCCTGTATTTTTCATCCCAGAAGAAGCAGGCCTTTCCTCCAACCTCAGGCCAGTAGTAAGTGCCCGATAAATGTCAGTCACTAGCTACCCTCCTCCACCCCCCTCTCCTCCTCTTCCTCGAATGAAAGGAGCAGTAATCTCCAAGTTCCACATTATAGAAGCTGACTGATGCACTTACAGAGAAGAGCTGCTGGTTTTACTGAATTACTCTACTCTTCATCCTCAAAATCCATTTAGTTGGCATAAGGTCAAATTCTCAAAACATAACTACTGGTTCACACTCATAGAAACAGAAAGTAGAATGGTGTTTGCCAGGGGCTGGGGGCGGGAGGTGGAAACAGGGAGTTTTTAAAAGGAGTATAAAGTTTCAGTTTTGCAAGATGAAGAGTTCTAGAGATTGGTTACACAACAATGTGAATGTACCTAACACTACTTGACTGTATACTAAAAAGTGGTTAAGACAGTAAGTTTTATGTGATGTGCTACAGTAACTATACCACAATCTAAATACATACGTGCATGCATAGATACGTACATACTAGTACTAGCTCAGTGCCACCCCAGGATGATCTCCACCCACCTTTGTCCTGAATTCATTTTCTGGAACCCTATTTAAATGAGGGTTAAAATCTGTTTGGTCCTTTCAATTTGTCGAAAGAAATTCCTGGACAGCCATAGAAACTTATATAACCTATGGTTTGTAAAAGATGGCCTGTTGTTCATGTACATTTTTGGGTTAGGAATGAATATATATATCCTCAGAGATTACAAGTACAACCTCTGCCTTCCTCCACTCGGCAGAAATAAATGTTAAAATAATTCTTCAAGAATACTACTTACACTCTCAATGGAATCTTCTGACAGCTGCGCACAGAATCCTTAGGACAGAGGTAGGCAAGAGAATAAACGTGGTGAAAAGCTCTCTTAGCATAACCTGCTGTAATGAAATCCATGTTATAGGAAAAATCTGACTTGAGATGTAAATATTTATAAAAACTATGGTTTAAAGGCCATTTATTTTTAGGAGGAAAAATACGCAGTAAAACTAACACAGTAACAAGCTAAAATTCAGGGTGAGAATAGTAAATAAACCATTTCAACCAGAGTAAGAAACCATTTCAACCAGAATAAGAAACTGCACTTTTGAGGGTTATTTTTTTTAACGGTTAGTATTCACTCTTTACCTCAAGATATTAAAGGATCATTACACAAAGAACAAAGTGTGTTAAACACAGGCAAACGTATGTTAACAAAGCTACGTTTGGTTATATTCAGGGAAATTACCTGAAGTTTGGGAGGCACAACCCCCACTCACCTCACAGTACAGGCACAGAACCACTGAACGTGAACACCGGGAAGATCTTTGTGAATGTCTTGTTCTGACCGAAGCACTGAGGGGTGAGTAAACACTATGTGCGGAACTTTCTAATATACCAACTTTAGTATGTAAGACATGATTATGGTAATGATTTTTAAAAGAACATGTTCACAACAGCCGCAAACTATCAGAAGTTGCGGGGGGTGGGGGGGGAGATGAACAAAACTATGTGAAATTTTTATGGAGAAAACTATAAACATTAGTAAAAGAACAAAAACAAAAAGAGCATATGCCTTGTCCTTTGATAGAAATACCTAACATCGAAAAGCCCTTGCTCTGGCCAGGTAGCTCAGCTAAGTTAGACATATGCCCAGATACATCACGGTGGCAGGTTCAATCCCTGGTCAGGGCACATACAAGGATCAACCAATGAGTGCATAAATCAGGGGAACCCTCCCCACCCGCCCTTCCTCTCTCTCTAATGGTCAGTAAAAATTTAAAAGCCGTGGCCAGGTAACTCAGTTGGTCACAGCATCACCCTGACATGCTGAGGTTGTGGTTTTCGCTCCCCAGTCAGGGCACAAGCAAGCACCAACTAATGAATACATAAATAAGCAGAACAACAAACTGGTGTCTCTCTCTCAAATCAGTAAAAAAAAATTTTTACATATGTTTTTAAAAAGACCTCAAGTCTTCCTCCTTGCCCCTAAATAATCTACACTCTAGTCTCTCTTCCAAATAAAACTAAAATAAAAAAAAAGAATATTTCATATTGTGGGTAATAATGGCAAGAAGACACAACTGGGGTGGGGAATGGGGAGGATAAACCAGGAAAACATGTCATCTCTCCCAAGCAATTTACCATTTAAACACAAATGTCTAGTCTACAATGCCTGCCAGCAACACCTTTTCTTCATTGTTTTTGCAGGTTCAAATGACCCTCAGAAGATCTGTGTTTCCATGCAATTCTCTATATTTACTTTTAAGATTAGCAAGGGCTTTTAAAATGCAAAGCAAACATTGGAAACCATGTAGATAGGCCAGAAACGAATTTAACACTCACCATACACTTATTTAAAGGCGATACAAATCTGCAACTTGGGACCCTGCCCCCGTGCTTCCTGAAAACAAGGACGGTGCTGATCTTCAAGCCCCACACAGACTGTCCTTCCAAGTCCCTGAGACCTCCCGGACCAAAGGGGCACAATATTAGTCCTGATAAAAGTTTTGAATTAAAAAACTAAAGGCAACACAATTTTTCAATTAGTATCCTGGGAAAGAGACTAAGTAAATTAAAATGAAAAATTAGACTTGACCCTTTAGAATTGTTAAATTCCTACTACTATGGGCTTTCAAATTAAAATTCCATGTATTTTTGACACATGAAGTAGAATATGGCAGGACAATTAGCAACTGTAAATCTTTAACCTGAGCAAGAGTTTCTTGACCATTTAACTAAAAAATGTAACTAAAAGTACACATAGGGCTTAAGGTTTAAACCCTACTATAAAAACTGAGAAGCAATCAAAATTTCTAAGAGTAATTTCTGGATCTGGATCTCCAAGCAGCTGAAATTTAAGTTTCAGTTTGAGGACAGTGGCAAGACTCCCCCCACCTCTCTGAGAAGAAATAACTGGAGAAGCAGCCACTCTGTGAGGAGGCAGTACGACAGTGCATGTTTTAATGGCGCAACAACGAAAAGAAAAGGCTACGACTGACTGAACACATGGACTACCCAAGTCTCCTGGCAGCGATACCACATGGTACTTACCAATACTAATTACTATAGTGATCCTGACTAGCCAATCACCAGCAAATCTGCACCAAGTCTACAATTCAGAAGTGAGAATTCTCCTGAATAAAAAACCTACTACTGAGGCTAAGTGTCTAGACATGAAAAGGAGGAAACCCACCAACATCAGAGAGCTTCCCTCCCAAGTTCAGAGAATGAACGCCACGCCACCCCACCCCACCCCACCCCCACCTTTCAGAGAGAACTGGAAGAAAATTCTATGAATGAGGCCCAATGGTCAGAAGGCTAACCAAAATTAGATAGATCTCATACACATTAATGAGTAAAACAACAAATCTAAACTCACAGGCCTTCAGGATACATAGTCTAATAACCTAGTATAGTAGCACAGACTATTTATTGGCAGTACATAAAAAAGTACAATTTAAAAAAGAAAACATTAATTTCACTTAGTCACTGGTTTCTTTGAGAATATAGGAAAAAGATCAGTGAACTGTATCCTTAGAATCAAATCAGGGACAACCTCTTTGACAGGGTCCCAATTCTTACACGTAAGTTTTTCTTTAAGGCGCTCTCCTTAGGCTATCACTGAGTCACTCTTCCCAAACCCAGTATGTCTGATCAGACAGTACAGCAGTAACTCCCACAGCTGCACGTCCAGACTTTATTTCCCAACCACCACCTCCTGAACACTATCCTTCCAAGTCGGCCCAAACACAATCAAACTGGTTATGTTTTCTCAGCCTCTGCCAAAATGTCTCCTCTACCCAGAACGCCCCTGTCACCTAAAAGCATTTTTTGGATAAAGCACTAATTAATGTATTTCCTTCCCAATTAGTCTACTTACCAAAGGTCACCCATTCCACCTCCCAAAACCATTAGTCCCTCACATTCCAAATCTGTCCTCTGTGATGAAAGCAGTGCCAGTTGCACTGTTTACTACACAACTTTTCTGTATGAGGCAGGGCTATTAAGTCTGTCTCGCAAATGAATTAAACCAAGCTTAACCCTTTCGGTACAGGTGCTGGATGTATCCAGCGCCCATCTGATGACCTGTGTGGATGAGCACCGGATATATCCAGCATCCATCTGTATATAACTTTTATAAATTTTACTTAGATAATTGATAGAATTTTATATAACTATCTCTCAATATTAAAGTTACAAACAACACTTGGAAAAAAGCATTGTTTTATTAAGCATAGATCTTATATAAGGTTAGGAAGGTCTTCACACAAAGGAGGACTGACCATGTGCTATGTGCGTGTTTTCGGCGCGGCACCTCGTACAGCGGGAGTGTCGCGGCGGAAAGAGCACTCGTACCGAAAGGGTTAAGGCTTTATCTGAAAGTCAGAGAGACAGCTAGGAAGTGAGAGACCAGGAGTTCATGGTCAGATACTAACTCTTAACCACTATCTAAAACTGCCTCATTACAGAATGTTTTAGAAATTGAGGGAAGAAGGAGACCAGGTATAATTTGATCACCCTAATAACTAAGTTATTAATTCACTATTTATCATATAGTTTCAGTCATGAAGTACAGTAGTATCATGAGATACTCTCAAACACTAATAAAAGACCAAATCAAAAATATATTTTGCTGGTTGCCTACTGCTTAAATGATACAGTCGAATAGTATTTCCCGATCTGCCTCCAACCTACCTTCCAACTGCATCTCACGACACTCCCCAGCTTTTCAGTGTGAAGCAATGTGCACAGTTAGATGTTCTCATCCACTCTCCTAAGGCCAGGTCTGTGTTCGACTTTTTTAATACAGCCTTCCCTGACTTCTTCAGGCAAAATTAATTGCTCTGTCTTCTTGCTTCTACATTATTTCATTCCTAATTTATAGCACTTATCATCTATGTGCACATATACATATATATTCATATACATATATTATCAAATTTATTACAAAACCCAAAAAAGGAAGTCATCTTTTATTTTCATATACAGGTGGCCCCCAGCTTACAATGGTTCAACTTACGATTTTTTGACTTTACAACAGTGTGTAAGCAATGCACATTTGTAGAAACCATACCTCGAATACTGAATTTTGATCTTTCCCTGGGCTGCCGATGTGTGGTGCCATGCCCTCTCAAGGTGCTGGGCAGGGATGGTGAGCTGTGGTTCCCAGTCAGCCACCAATCTGAGGGTAAACAGGCATGCTGTACAGCACACTGTGTTGCCCGTGTTTGGGGGATGCTGTGTTCTGACCATGTTCAAGGTAGGCTAGGCTAGGCTAGGACGTTTGGTAGGGCGGGTGCATTAAACGCATTTTCAACTTAGGATGTTTTCATCTCATCACGGGTTTACTGGGTCTAACCCCATCATAAGTCAAGGACATCTGCTTTAAACACACATACAGAAATCTCATATGCTGTGTACCTACAGGGAAAGGCATTTGTGTAGCAATTCTCACTATTTCTGTTCCTACCTCTTCCTTTCTTATCCCTTCCTTACCTACATTTAATACGCTTCATAGCACGGAAGCCACAGTAAAGTCCTTCCAAATGTAAAATGGCATGGCCGCTACACTACAGTTAGGGTCATCCATGTAGCACACAATTACATCAACTGTACAAACTTTTTCCTTTGTATCTAAAGAAGCAGGGCTTTTCACTGTGCTTTAGGTAGTAAAAATGGACACCTTTGCCCAAGACTGAAGTTAACAGGGTCAAGGAACTGGGATTCAGAAAGTATCACTAAGTGACCAAATGTGAACAGATCAATTTTTAGATCTGTACTTCCTTTCCCCTCCCCACATAATAGAAATGTTTTTCATAGACACAACTGATTTTTAAAAAGACAGATAGCAACATAACCCAATAACCACCAAACTATGCACACCATTTTCAAATTGTCTTTCTGCAACACCACACATTCCTAAATATTTTAATTATAAAATGGTTTAACTGGAAAACATTTTTGTTATTGCTGTTTAACCAAAAAAAAAAAAAAATGCACTGCAGACAGAATAAATTTAGCCTTTTATGCTGAAACCCTGAAACCCCAAAATACAGGTTACTAAGCTCCTAAAAGTAATTTCTTTTTTCCTTTTAATATATCCTAAGAAGTATACGGAAACAGAGATTTAAGACAACATGATTATTCTTCTAGTGCAGCCCTAAAGCCAGAAGGGAAAAAAACTCAAGTATCAGGAAGGGTACCAGAGAAGAAGAGGGGCTATAAAGCCGTCAGCAGGCTGCTGGGCGAAGCCAGGTTGCCAAAGAAACCAAACAGTAAAGAATAAGAGGAAAAATCATTAGTGGGAAACCCTCTGAAATGTCTTTATAGGCTCAATCCCTTGTCCCAAAAGACACACAGGGAAGAGACCACCCATTGTCATGAATGACAAACGGAACCTGGAGCACACCAACTGCCAAGCAACTAACTGCCCTTTCCAAATGACACAGTGTACACACATCAATCAGAATGACCTCAAATGAACTAGAAGTCAATTATGAATCTTTTGACTGCTGAAACCCCAAATCTGTGAGTGTGTGCATGTGTTATTTTAAAGAGCTCTGTCAGCTTAGCATTTAAAATAGATATAAATGGTACAGTATATTTAACAGATATAAAATTTTAAAAAACCATTACTGTTTATAATATGACTTAAGAAACTCAGCAAACCAGAAATATTTATGAAATTAGCTAGCCTCCCTTCCTCCAGTCTTAAAGTCCAGTCTAAAGTCATTTTGAATTGTCACAGTTTAGAAGAAAAAAATTAAAATTACAAATTATTATTTATAAGGAATCAGTAGTCACTAGTTTTGAAGAGTTTGAAATGAGCAAACCTATTTGAAATTCCCAAGCCAAACAAACCTTTGTCCTAAAGGCCACCAAACCATGTTGTACATAAGGAGACAGGGAATTAATAAGGAAAAAAATTACACAAATAAAAAGAATAATAATTTTTTTTCTCTGGAAAACAACATTTTAGACCAAAGTGCGAAAGACCCTGGTTTCTGAAGGCAGACTGACTGTTCTATGGCTTAACAGCTTGTGACCTAGAGGAAGTTGCTTGACGTCCTGTGCTTCAGGTTCCTCACCTGATAAAGACAGTAATAATACCTGTGCTTCAGTTTCCTCACCTGATAAAGACAGTAATAATACCTGACTCGGAGGGTAGTTGTGACATTTAAATGAAATAATGACTAAAGAACTTAGAACAAAAAGTGACTGGTGATCATTAAATAAATCATCACAAAACCCCTTGAGATTATCCATTTAACCTCTTCATCCTGACCACTGTGCACCATCAATATCATTGTCAAACTCAACTTCCTAAAAAGACTCCTTCCAGTCTGTCTGGAACCTGGGTTTACTCACACCAAACGAACTTATGGGTCTGGCTTTCAAGATCCTCTAAAAACTGCCCCCACACCATCTCTCCAATTACTGCCCCCAAAGAGTCAGTTTAATCATGCTACCTTTCTCTCGCCTTTACACAAAACACATTTTTGTTTCTGCCTCTACAGCAACTACAGTCTTTTTAAAAGGCCCTCTTTACAGGCACTTCTTACCCCTACTTTCTACCTGTGCAGATGTCACCTACCCTTCCAGAAAGCAGCTCAGATTCTTTTAAGAGTCCAATATTTTGACCCACAGTGACCACTCCTAATTCTCTCCACAACGTAGCTGCTGCGGACAAACACACTGTTCCCTAAGTGTGCTAGTTTGCACTACACAAGGTGACAACTCCTTCAGGGCGGAAACTGTGTCTTCCTCACACCACCCACACTGTCCAGCAGAATGCTGTGCACTTTGGTAAGCCTTTCACATGTGTGTTTTCAAAGTCAAAAATAAGGAACAAACTTTATACCATAAACACAGTAAATTATAAAGTGTTCAATTCTGTATTATAACTTGACTAAGGAAGGTGAAAATAAGACAATATTAAATAGAACTGTAATTTTATGACCAGAAAAATATCATTAACATACAAAAATGCCCAAATCCAGTGACATGAGACAGACCCAAAAGGATGAAAACATGGCATTTCTCTGTCCTTGCTATAAAAAGAATAGACAGGAAGCTATTTCACTACTGTTCATTAGGTGTTAATGGAAGCACGCGGACTTAAAACTCTCTCACTAGCACTACATTCACCCACAGCAGTATCGCAGAGGACCTCTTCACTTCATTCAATTATCAGAAAAGAATTCCCAAATCTACCCTCAATGCAAGCAACTTTACACTTCTCTGAAGCTGACAAGAAGAAGCAAGACTCAGAGGAACCACTGGACATTATTATTAGGTTATATCTCTTCAGATATCTTCACTGCCACTCACTCTTCCTTCATTTTGCCATGCACTTGATTCCTTAGCAACTAGTCTGGTAGCAGGCATAAATTCATGCACACAGGTGGAGGTGTGTGGCACAAAACACTGGTGACACTCTGCCAGTCTGTCGGGATCTGATGTGTCAGGCAGTCTAGTACTAGACAGGTAAATCAGACACAGACAAACAGAAGATTCTAAAGAGCAGATTATGTTGTATGTGTACCATCATGCATTCGACAAACATGCAGGGCACTAAATGAATATCTACGTCAATGTACTACATACTATATGTAAGGCACTTTGCTCAGTATTCTAGGGTAAGAAGGCAAATATATCATTAACTAACTAATTTATATTCTGCCTTGATTAAAAAAAGTTTAATGTAACCTGCATAAATACACACTGTGATAATATATAAAATAATGAAGAAAAAGTTAAAAAGAAAATGAGATTAGTAAGATTAGATAAAGAAAAGGTTAGTATACAAAAATAAGAACATTAAAATCTTTAACATTCTTTTCCCAGATATGAACAAATGTACTATGTAAAGAAAACAGACAAAATCCTGTGAATTTGGAGAAGCAAGAGATCTCCAACCAGAGCAGTCAGGGTGGGACCCGAATGGGCACAATGGTGCCCTTGTTGATAAAGAGTGTTGATTCCATTTTTAAACAGCAAAGTCAAGTTGAGAATGTGTATGCAAGAGACTTTTCTAGACAACTCCCAAATGATGGATCATCTCATCTATATCCTCTAGTATTTTATGTGTCTTTATTCCTCCCTGATCACTGTGACACCAAAGCCTACAGCAGTGTACCAAGCACACAGTAGGTGTTTAATAAATGCCTGCTGAATCAATTTAACAACTCAAATTATTTTCATGGTTCCTGTAACCTCTGGAGTCAATTAAAAGTTTTCCCCCTTCTGCCATTTTTAGAAATGCCCAAGAGACAGAATAAATGAAGACAGTGGCATCTCATTAATGTACCAGAGAAGTACCCATATGAGAATACTATATAATCATCCAAAAATTGAGCTCAAAAGGGGCTCAAGGGAAGGAAAGTAAAGACTAACAACTGCTGTTTGAAAAGTATCTGAAATTCATCTTCCTCTTACTTAGGATGGGTTTTTGGATGTAAATAAAAACAAATGTTTAAAATCTCAATTTCACCATAAGGAGAGCCAGGGACTTGAAACATGATCTCACAGATAAAAGAAACAAAAAGGGCAGGACATAGGTATGGCTTTTATCATTTCTTCAAAAACTTTAGCACTATATACCCCACAAAGCACCTGTGTGGCACAGAGAGGTCTCATCTAATCTAGTGCTTTGCTTTTTCTACAGCCCCAAGATCACTGAAAATTTTCAGGAAGAGGCATAGAAACATAAATCTCTATGTATGTAGTTACACTAACTTTCTGTGTGATAAATACAGTACAAGTATAAATTATTGCCAATACAGAAATAGATATTTAGTCATAATCCCAAACTAATCCAAAAGCTTCTTTAAATCAGACTAAAAGTGTTCACTTAGAGAACTAATTTTATGAAATGATCCATTCCGAACAAATCAAAGAGAATACTGACAACTGTAGATACACTACCTTCAAGAGCAAAGGTATATGAAATCGAGGCACATTTCAAATCTGATTCCAGGCTTACATTACTATGATGATTCTTGGCTTTTCCTTTAAAAGATTTATGAAAGAAAATTCATTTTCATAAACACGGGGGAACCAAACTTGCCTACAGTTTGACCATACAGTTAGAGATGTTATCGCAGTTCTAGAGTCAGGTTCAAATCCAAAGTGTAAAGCATTCTTACATGTTTGTTTGTTTTTTTAACTGGCAGGTACGTTTACTTTTAGGTCCATCACCTCTTTACATCAAGTTGTAATAACAGAGCAAGTATTTGATGATTAAGCCACAGGCAGATGTTGGCACTCAATTCTAGTTCCAAAACGTAAATGTCTGTGACTTTGCTGACACTAACAACTTCAATTCCTCTAGCATGCTTTACCTCTGTGATTTCTTGAAACTCAGGGCAGACCAGCAATGGCAAATAAACTGCGATCCTAACCGCTGTCAATCCAGATGAACACAGTTCAACTTGTTTGTATGTCTTACCAGACCAGTGAGAGCATAATCTTGTGAGACATATGAAGCAGTTAAATCTCCAAAGGCCTTTAACTGAAAAATATCCTTGAACTAAAGAAGCAACTCAGTAAAATGCCTCACTTTTCTATGATCTAGCAGTCTAACTTTAAATACTAATCATCTTTCCATACTTTGTTTTAATGTAATGTCTTTGCAAAAGAACCCCATAAACTGGCCATATCTAAGGGCACAAAAATTAGGAAAACTAATAATCATTTTCATCATCACATCATATGCAATTAACTAACCTATTTGCTAATTAAGTTCACAACATAAACTCTTCTGACAATTTACTAAAAGCTGAGCACCCACTTTTTTGTTCATTTTTAAAAATCTTTTTTCATTACAAAGTGATAAATGTTTATTGTAGTAAATACAAACCAAAAAAGAGAAAAAAATCACTACTGTTACCCCTCATGGAATGCAACCACTGACACTGTAGTGAACAGTATCGTTATCTTCGTCAACTGACTTAACGATTTCCATCAGCTCAACCTCAGCTCCATCATCATCCCAACCTCTTCCAGGTGTACGTACCCACATCACCTACTCAACACTTCATCCTACATTCCTTGGCTATGTCTGTCGTTTTTCCTATTGTGTACATCTATCAACACAGCAATGACACTGCGCACACAAACCACAGGAAAGGTTTGTCCTACTTAGGAACACAGTGTTTACCTCTCAATCTTTTTAAACAGTTTTCTACAGCATTACGAGTGTGTCATAGTTTAAAACTGACCTCCCAGGGTTGCACTTTTAGGTATCTTGGGGGTTTGTTTTTGTTTTGTTTTCTGGGATTTTTGTTTCTATTCTGAACACTGCTACAGTGAATATTCTTACGAGTCCATTCTTGTTTTGATCTATGATTACTTCTATATGAAAAACTCCTAAAACTGAAACTGCTAAGTCAAAGAGTACACACTTTAAAGCTCTTGATACATAACACTGAAGTTGTGCCTACCTAGTTCCCTACGCCCACAGCCATACTAAGTATGGTCTTTTTTAAAATAAAGCTTTATCATTTTAGCAAGTAAAAAAGAATGTCATTGTAACTGACATTTCTTTGACAGTGACATGTATAGATGTATCTAATATTAGATACGTATATTAAATAACTGTGCATTTTTCATTGGTTCTAAAAATTTCTATGAGCTCACTTTTAGCTCGAGCCCTCTCTTGTCAACCTCTGAATCTTAGCAGGCTTCTGTAGGGGAGAGCGTAAGAGCATCAAAGACACTATTCTGCTAGCACTGTCTTGGAAACTACTTCCTCAAACTTAACGCTGGGCAAGACCACATCTCCTTGACCTACGCTCCAAATAGAAACTACACACACCCGAGTGCTGGTGCTGGCACAACACCTCGAACCATAAAATCTGCCTGCAATTAGCTGCACGTTGTTGCAGTTAATATGTCAGATCCACCCACTTGGGATTTGCTTTTTAGCTACTTTCTTAGACATGCCTTTTAAAATCTTAAGTGCATTTTAATACATAGCTCTGTCATGAAGCCAAGAAATAATGAAACGGGGAATATCAGTTTTCTTTAATGTTGTCAGATTACTAAAACATTCATGACAAAGCATCGTATTAAAGTGATGTATCCTATAAAAGTAATATCAGATCCCATTAAATTACAACTGATTCATCTCTTGTTACCTTGTCCAAACCAACCTGGAAGTCAAAGGAGCTTTCAGGCTAAAGATTTTCTCTGACTTGCCCAACTCATTCAGTCATTGCCAAGGCCAGAGCCAAAGTGATTACCTAGTTTTTAATGCAGGCATTTCCTAAAGACTATTACTGTACTTATCGGTGCCAGCATAGCTGGAGGGGAGATGACTAGCTCAATGAGATCGTTAGTCACTGACATCAGATTATATAGCAATAGGAAATGACAACAGGTTGCTTAGCAGCAGTTTTCCAAAGGCATCCATATGACAGACACTGACAAGTAAACTCCACAGAGAGTCACAGACAATGTATTCACAAAACAGTACTCTCATCAAATGAGTACGACTAAGGAAGTCCACCTTCTTGGCAAATTTTTCTCATGTATATGAACTAGAATAAGTGATTACTTCCTGTCCCCAAAGTTCTCCCACCTGACGGACGGTTGGAGGGTGGTCTGAACAACATTCTGACATACAGACAACATTCAAAACAATGTCGGTCCTCCACCCCCGACTCACTGCCCGCCACCCCACAGCAACGCATCAGCAGGTAACACTCCACCTCATCAGAACCTCCAATATCGTGACCTTTCTTTCCCCTTACCTTTTCTCACAAATGCTCTTTATCTCCTTACAGTCAAGTTTCTGTGAGTGACGGTCTGTAATCACAAAGGCTGCTACCTCCTTACCCAACATTCCTCACTTCTCTGGTTCTGTGGAATTTGCCTTCCACCCCGACTACTCCGCTAAGTGAAAGTCTTCTAAGATCGCCAACCGACCCACTAATACCAAACTCAAGAGGTAGTTCTCAGTCTATCTTAATCACCGACAGCACAGTAAGACAGAACTGACCACACTCCCTTCTTTAACCTCTTTCTTCTGCTTCCCAAAGGAACCCCCCGCCCCGACCTCTCTGGCACCCCCTTTATCATCTGCTCTATTCCTCCTGCTTTCCCAGTCCTCCACACAGCAGCCAGAGGGAGTTTTCCAAAGGTCTAATTTGACTGTGACACTCTTCAACTTAAAACTGTTCATTTGCTCTTAGGCAAACTGCTCCACACGGTTTATGAGGTAACTGTTTAACACCCCCGCCTCGTTTCTCTCCACCCACTTTCCAGGTCTCCACAATTCAGCCACACTAAATGATCTGTAGTTCCTACGGACAACAACTTCTTCCCAATACACTCCCATCTTAGTCCATTACAGAGGAAAAAAATACCACATTCCGGGAGAAGGGGGGGAAAAGAACATTTCATAATAAATACACTTTAACTTCAAACAGTATCAAGCAGAATTCTCAATATAATAAAATGCTTGTCACTAGCAATTCTTTTATGGAGAACATGTAGGAGGAAGGCTTGTCATCTGACAACATCTACCAGGTTAGTATTATGCAAGTATCAAAAGCCACAAGCAGAAAGTAACAGTTATTGTCACCAAAAGGTCTGTATCCCTAGGTGACCTCCACTGTGAAATGAGGTGGGCGGTGTGTTTTCCTGCTCTCAAGTCTAGCGCGCTCACAGCTCACATTCCTCGCAGGGAGCCAGCGCTGGAGAAGCAGGGGCTTGCCGGCATGAAAAGCAGTCAGTGTTCCACAGTAAGTGTACATGACTTGCTGAGAAAATGCGGCCTTTGTGGTCGTTTCTCGAGCAATAACCAACCCCACCACCCAAAATCTGCTCAACACCGCCTTTCCTGGGACACTGACTTTTCACTATGTTGAGCATCCTGTAATAACGAGAAATTCACGCTGTCCTTGTCAGGTCTACACTATTTAAAATCTGACAGGATTTATGCAGAATTAATCAAGCTACACATGCCAGCGCTCCCTCACTTCTGTTCAGTGAATCTTCTGTGAATAAGAACATAAAAGAAAGGCTTTGACATGGGCAGATCTGTTTTGGAATTCAAGATCCGTGACATACCAGTTTTGCATTTTGTAACATTTGCTTAATTTCTAAGAACATCTCCTAATGTAAAATGGGAACAACAAAAGTACCTAGCTCATAGGGTTGTTCTAGGGATTAAATAAAATAGTATATTCAACCCAATGCCAGGTACACAGCAAATACTCTGTAAACAGAGGCTGTCCTTACCATTACTTTGATTTTGCTGCTATAACTATTCTATTTGCTTTAGGTAGGGCCAATATCTTGAAGGGTTATAAATTCCACACACAAAAAATAAACAATTCAAAATGAGAATTTAAAGGCAAGGCAGCCTACTTATAGATAGACTAATATATAAATGAGGGGTATAGATTGGTTCTTTTCAGATGCAAGGCATTGCTGAAAACTACCTTTAGCAAGAAATGCTCAAAATGATAAACCCTGGTTATCTGTGGGCTATTGTCTTTATCTGGGTATCTACAGAAATTGTAGAGAAGGAAAGCAAAAGAAGAAATGAGACTAAGTTATTTATTAAATAGCAGAATGCCACCACAGGAATTGTACTCAAATATAAAGTGTGAACAAAGGATGAAGTACTGGAGACAAATAAAAAAATACTAACAGGTAACATTTATTGAGAGCTTATTATGACCAAGCACTCTGTTATGCACTGAAGTGCATCATCTCCTTTAATTCTTACAACAACTCTATTGGCAGGTGCAATTATTAGCATTCTTTAACAGATAAGGTAACTGATGCACAGAGGTTAAATGACTTGCCCAAGGTCACACAGCCAGTAAATGATGGATGCAGAAATTGAGCTTAGTCTGATCGCAGAGACTATGCATAAGTACCAAAGAAAAAACAAAAAGACATCAATAGAAGGCAATTCATCTAGCCAGATCCACAAAATTTCCTTCTTCCAAAGATACTATGTTGGGGCCTCTAGTTTGACCTTAGGGAGTTTCTGCACAGGATTCAGTGCTTCCTATAATCCTACAAAATCTAGGAAAACCTAGATCTGGTCTATATCTGGCTTTGATAGAGCTACAATGGTAAAAAAAACACTTAGCCAGAGCACAGTCCTGCTCTGCTGTCAGGCTACTGGCCAATTTTAATTTCAAGAATGAAGCCAAAAGGAGGATTTTCCTTATTAAACAAACAAAAAATACTACAAATTGTTATATATATATATCCACATTTTCTCTTTCTTACTTCCCTCTGTTCTAGTGCCTTTCTTTCACTGGTGTGTTCCCTGGGCAACAAATACGGTGGCTGGTAGAAAACTGCAATAAACTGTCCAGTTCTTGGGTCCTCATCACCTCAACAGGAGATGCTTGTTCCACTCGGCAAAATCTCCTTTAAAAGTGGAAATTTTCAGAATGGCAGCCATGGCCACAGCCCAACTACAAGGAATGCAGCCCTCCACACACTAACCTTCATGAGCCAATACTGGAGTCCCAGAGAACTACAACTATGGCCAAGCTACATACTGAAGTGGGTTTCAAATTTAAAATGCCCTTTAAAATAAGATGCTAGTATCCAATGAAAAAGTTCAAGCTTGCAAGGAAAAAGATATGATGAAAGTGACTACCATCCTTGCCATTATGAAAATATTTGTTCCTTAAACTGGCTTAAAGATTCTATTTGCCAGTCCCATTAAATCAGTGACTTTGACACCTCATGAGGATACCATTCCCTCAAGAAAATTCAGTGCATACAAGGTGAAATATATATTTCACAGAAGCACAAGAACTATGCTCAATAAAAACGAGGTGACATCTTCTCAAGACAACAGGAAGAATGAGAACTATTTGAAAGAAGTTAGCAAAACCTTCATTCAGAAAGACTAAACTTAAAATTAATGAGTTAAAATTGAGTTTTGAAATTTTACCACTTTCCTATCTATAAAATTAGTCTTGCATATAGGAACTGAACCAGAATTAAAGGAATTCTGAGAGGTTATTTAGACCTATTTTTAGAAAGTCACACCTAGACTATTCCTGACAAATAAGCTTCTGAAAATATTTCAAAGAATGCCCCCAACCACCTCTCTACATACTTAAGGTTATAAATAAACTGAATGAGCTATGCTTTCTTTCACTATTATTTTTATAGGATCTCTTAGATATTTGCATCTATACAGAATTAGTGTTTCTAAAATAACTTCATAATCTGTGGAGTGTGTTTTCTAGTTTTCAATTTTCTTACCACTTCTCTAACACAGTAAACCTCAATAATGAGACTTTTTCAAACTATGCATGTCCACCACACCACCAACCCCAGTTGTGTTACATTAATCTTAAGAACAATTGCCAATACTGTAACTTGTAAATGGGAAAATCAGGCACCAAGTGGTTCAGAAATGAATCCTAAATTACACAAGACAATGAGGAACCCTGTGTGGGCCAGAAACTGAACATTTCTTAGAAACAGACAGTGGCTGATTCACTGGATCAGAATCTTGAAGACTGGACAGAGGTCAGTGAATTGCTTTTGAAATCTGGTCTACCTGAGTCTGAATCCAGCAATACTCCATACTAACCTTGGGACTTCAGGTACAACCATGCTCTTACAAATCTCCACACCCCTCCCCTTTTTTTTAATCTCTAATATGGTAACAATAACATCTACTTCACAAACTGAAAGAGTAATAAGTAATAAAGTGTAATTTATATGGCACATACCAAAAATCTTATTTTTATCACTGTATTTTGCTGCTTTTGACAATATAAAGTATCATAACTCCAAGAACATGATACTTATATAAATAGCAAGGCAAAATGACCCAGGCAAGATGCCTGATCAGAAAGAGGCAGGTTATCTGGCATGTTATACACCCCATTCAGCAAAGGTAAATGCACCTACTGAAACTGATGACACTGCTGTCCCTGGAGGAGAAATGAATCTCCACTGTGGGGCTAAGGTGCAGCACTGGGGAAACGAAAATAAATCAAAAAAGGAAGAGCCATGATGCCATGTTAGAGCTGGCGGAGGAGGAGACAGGAGAGCAGGAAGCAGGGGCTGATTAATGAATAGTTTCACTGAACTTTGGTCAAGCTAAAGTAGTTCGAGTTAACTGCTTACAACAACAAAAAAAGCAGAGGACATCTGAATTAGAACACACAGCCCTCTCTTGGTCTTTGGCACAACCATGTTAGCAACTGTAAAAATACAATCTGCAAAGTACAATCACCAAAACAAGAAACTAACTAAACTTTATTAAATGAAAGTAAAGGAGGTTCAGTGAACGTTTCCTTATAGACTGTAGCTTCGCTCTTAGACAGGCCGAGATTCCATACCTAGGTGAAAGCAGAACCCACCAGGGAAAGTCAATGACCAACTGTTGTGGTCAACCTTGGGGCAAGGATTTACTTGAAATCTCTCCTAAGTACTCTCAACTCCAAGTATACCCAAGACAAAACTCTTTATACTAAAAAATGAAAGGAGAAAAGGAGTGAAAGTGGAAAGCATTAAGGGAAAATAGATTTAAAAGAACAGATCTTCACAATGTGAAATGGTTAAATGTATAAAGTAACTGGCGGGGTCCCGTTGTTTTTGCAAATATGGGTATTTCTGTATAGGCTATCTTAACCCTTCACTTTACCTAGGGACTAAATAAAAGAAATACATAGTTGGCATTTCATTCTATTTTTCACAAACAACAAAATCTGACTTTTTTCTCCACCTAAACCACCCTCTGCCCAGTCCCCAAGGATTGTGCCTGTCACTGCACCAGAGTTGTCTCAGCTTAGTGTGGGGCTCCTCTCTTCTCTGTTGGCTTATTAAGTCATATGCCAGCCAAGCTCCTACTCCCTGTCTCCAGGTCCACTGTCCTTTAAGTGTTTAAGTGCTCTTCTTATGGAGGGAGCCCGAGGTAGATAATCTCCCTTCATTAAATTACAAGTCAACCAAAAATGGTTACTATGCTTTCTAAAGAAACATATCTATATAGTTTAGATTAAGAAACACCGTCAGAGATGAAATCTGAAACCTACACACACACACACACACACACACACACACACACACAC